>FXXK01003259.1:0-22397 GCA_900184695.1 Betula pendula | reverse complement strand
AAAAAGAAAAGTTGACTTGTCAACTTTGTTAAGAAGAGTCCGTGAGATCCAAAAGAAAGGAGAAAAGAAGGAAAAAGAAAAGAGAAGAGAAGTATGCTGTTCACGTGAATGACATGAACTCTTTGACTTGACAGATTGGTGCTTGAATTTGCAGCAACGTGAAACAGAGCTGAACACTTGCAAAAACAGGCGTAAAAGAACTTACAGAAAATGGAAAGCCGATTTTGTCTTTCATAGTGTCAGCAAATGGAAGAGCTAAAATAGAAAAAAAAAAAAACAAAAAAAAAAACAAAAAAACAAATCTAAAGCGCAGAGGGCTGAAATCACGGAAGACCAGCGGCTGATGGGGCAGACAAGACGTGAAAGAAAAAAAAAAATGAAGAAAACAAGGAAGAAAAGAGGGGGACGTGAGGGCTGGACGGGAGAAATGAGAGCTGGTTTTGTTCCATTTTTCCCTCCATTCAGCCAAGTATTTTCCTTCTCTAGTTTTTATTTTATTTTATTTTATTTTATTTATTTGTTATGTTAATTTTTAGTACTTTAATTATGAGTTTTGTTCTTATAGTCATGAGTGGCTAATCTTTTAGCTAGGACTATGGATGAAGCTTAGTATTTTTATTATGTGTTTTTTAGACTATTTTAAATATTCTTCAAAGATTAATAATTGAGTGTTGAGAATAATTTTAATTTGAGAAGATTTCATGTTGACAAGTTATTTTGATTTATTATTATTTTTATTTATATCAAATGCTTACTTTGTTTGATTTAGTATGATTTAAATTTATAGTAAATACTTAATTGTTAAAGCTTTTAACATGGTGTTGTTACTTTTTCTATAGCACTAAAGCTAAATCCCTCGCACTCCCAACTTATCACTTTAGAATAATTTTCAGGAAATCTATACCCCCAATTCTACTTTTAATCAAGTATAAATTAAGTTGAGATTTAATCAAAATAGCAAAAATAGGTTGGCACCTTCCCTGATTGGCAAAACTAAATGAACTGCGTTTCAATGCCAACTCAGCACAAAGGGACAAGGAAAAGAATAAATGTGGCAAGTCATGTTACTGATTATTAGATCAAATGCTGATCACGAAGATTTGAAACAACCTGTTGACAAGGTTATGCAACAAGAAAATCATAAAGAGGATTTAACGCAACAAATAGATAAGGATAAGCAAGAGTCAAAGCTCAACAACAATACAATTCAGTCAAAACAGAATCCACATTTATCTTAGATTCAGTAATATATTTGAAACACATTTGTAGTTATCTTGTAAACTGATAAGTTACAATTTATTATAAATATAATGATCTGCCGTATAGTTGAAGTAGGCAGAATACACAGAAAACATATTTATCTTTTATGGTATCAGAGCCCAAATTCGACAAACGTCGTTGATCCATCATGTCTACTTCATCTACTTCATCACTCTTCATATATCGCAACAAGGATATGGTCATTTATGTCTTAATATATGTTGATGATATTATCATAACCAGTTCAAATGCAGATGCAATTTCATCTCTTATCAACAATCTCAAGTCAGACTTTGCAATCAAAAATCTTGGACCATTGAATTTCTTTTTGAGCGTTGAGGCTACATGGGACAGTGTGGGACTTCATCTTTCTCAACAAAGGTACATCCATGATATCTTAAAACGCACGAACATGTCCCAAGCAAAAGAAATCAGCTCCCCAATGTCATCATCACCGCCCCTCAGCAAATTCATGGGGACCACCATCTCAAATCCAACACAATATCGCAGCACAGTAGGCTCACTCCAATATTTGTCCTTAACAAGGCTCGATATTGCCTTCGCAGTGAATAAGGTCTCCCAGTTTATGCAAGATCCCCGTGACACACACTGGACAGCCGTGAAGAGAATATTACGATACCTGAAAAGTACTTCTGATCACAATCTCAGTTTTTACAAGTCAACATCATCCCAATTATTAGCTTTTTCTGACTCGGATTGGGCCGGATGCCCAGATGACTGACGCTCAACATCTGGCTATTGTATCTTTCTTGGCAAAAATCTCCTTGCCTGGAGCTCCAAAAAGTAGCCAACAGTCTCTCGTTCCAGCACAGAATCCGAATACAAAGCCTTAGCCAATGCGACCGCCGATCTAATGTGGCTGCAATCACTCTTGGGAGAACTTGGTGTTCCAATCTCTCGCACACCCATCTTACACTGTGATAATATTGGTGAAACCTATCTCACGTCAAATCCAATCTACCATGCTCGCACGAAGCATATTGATATCGATTATCACTTTGTTAGAGACCAAGTTGCGAAGAAAGCACTGGATGTTCGATTTTTATCTAGCAAGGATCAACTTGCAGATATACTTACTAAGCCCCTTGTATCTCTTCGGTTCAGCATGCTCAAGACCAACCTCAACGTGAGGCAACCCACGTCAAGTTTAAGGGGGCGTATTAGATCAAATGTTGATCATGAAAATTTGAAACAACCTGTTGATAAGGTTATACAACAAGCAAATCATAAAGAGGATTTAACGCAACAAACAGATAAGGATAAACAAGAGTCAAAGCTCAACAGCAATACAACTCAGTCAAAACAGAATCCACATTTATCTTAGATTCAGTTATATATTTGAAACACATTTGTAGTTATCTTGTAACCTGATAAGTTACAATTTATTATAAATATAATGATCTGTCGTACAGTTGAAGTAGGCAGAATACACAAAACATATTTATCTTTTACTGATAAACAGATACAAAAAAAAAAAAAAAAAAAAATGAAAAAAAAAGCCATTAACTAGAGATGAAGTTCTATCTGAAACCTTAGCTATGATATGCTTCTAGATTCTTTTTTTTTTTTTCCCATCATTTCTATCTGATCTTTATATGTCAACAAAACTTTGAAATAACTTCATTTACCCCCTTAATTATCACTCCTTTTATAATTATCTCAATTTAGTGTATCAAATTTCTATTTTTTTTTTTAATTTCCCTCATTCATTAGAATTTTTCATTAAATTATAAATGGAGAGATATCAAAATTCTCAAAATATCCCTCATTTTTTTAGAAAAAAAAAAAATTCAAGGAATTAGGTATTGGTCAAAATTTTATGAAATTCACAAAAATACCCACGTTCAAATCTTTGAATTTTTTTTGGAAAAACTTCAAATAGACCCCTTGAACTTTTAGTCCATTTGACATGCCCTTATAATCTTTAAAAACTCCCACTTTGGTACCCTGAACTTCTAATGTCTATCACTTACCCACTCTTCCCCTCCATTAGAATTTTTCGTTAAATCCCAACGAATAAAAAATTTCCAAAATACCACTCATTTTAGATTTTTTTATAATTTTTTTTTTTTTTTAAAAAAATATAGAGGTATTTTGGAAATTTTGACAAGATTTAATGGTGAATCCTGGTGGAAGGGGATAAGTGACATAAGTTAGAAGTTTCAGGTATCAAAGTAAAAGTTTTTAAAGATTAAGGGAGTATGTCAAAAAGGCCTAAAGTTTATGAGGTTTATTTGAAGTTTCTCCAAAATTTTTTAATATATATATATTAAAAAAGACATGGGTATTTTGAGAATTTTGAAAGGATTTAACAGAGGGAGACATTGCAACTAATTGGAACTTCGATACACTAAATTAAGAGACCTCAAATTTTGAGAGGACATTACAAAAGGGGTGACAATTCAGAGGGTAAGTGAAGTTATCCCTAAAACTTTCTTCTAACTCAAGTCCAAGCTCACCAAAACCTCTTCAACTCAAGCATTCAAGAAAAAAGGTGACAACTAGCAAAAGGATAACTTCTAACTTCCTCTGCAACTTTTTTACATGCACAAGATGTATACAATCATTTAGCTTGTATATCTAAAGAAGGATGGATACCTATTCAAGCCAAAACATCTTTTTTTTTTTTTTTTTTCCTTCAATCACTCTCCCTCACGCACACACAAGTCTCTGGTGATCCAAACCGAGTGTGAACAGTGTAGAAGAGGGGTAGGGTTGGTATTTATAGAGTTGGAACGTTTGGTTAAGAACTGATGAATTTTTGGATGTATCAAACGTTTGATGTATGACATCGAATGTTTGATGCACTATTATCCAATGGTCCTAGGGTTTTCACCGAACGTCTGATAAAAGCACATTAACATTTCATAAAAGCATCAAACGTTTGATATTACCTGAAATGCACATTGATCGAAATTTTTCACGTGATCAGTGCATCGGGACATGTATCGAACGTTTGATCCTCAACATCAAACATTCCATGAGCACACCAAATTAAGCTCCATAGAATCCTTCAAACATTCCATAGCATCAAAAGTTAAAAAAAACAACCCCCAAAACTTGATAAATCTTTGGGGCATTACAATGATGGACCTCCCTCTTGTAAACGAAACTTTTACGTGGTCAAATAATCAAGAATATCCCTCTTGGTCTGGAATTGATAAATTCTTGGTGTCTCCGGAATAGGAAGCCCAGTTTCTTGGCATATTACAGAGAAAGCTTTTTAAACTTTGCTCGAATCATTTCCCGATCCTCCTTGACTGTGGTGATTTTCCTAGGGGTAGTAGGTCTTTCAAATTTAAAAATATGTGGCTAAAGTTTGAGGGTTTTGTGGACAATGTGAAACAATGGTGGGACTCTTATCTTTTCTAAGGCACTCCTAGCTTCAGTTTAGCTAGCATGCTCAATGATAATAGCTTAAAAATGTATGTTTTTCTGGATTAAAAATAAGCATTGTCACACCATAATGTCATATTTCTTGCATTTTAGAATTAATTGTGAAATAATGTTGAATTATTAATTTTGAATTTAAAATGTCACATTAATGCAAGAAATTACCTTTTGTAGGAATTGGTGGAGCTCATGAAAAATAATGAGAGAAAGAAGAGCTATTTGCAAAGGAAGAAACACATGCATTCTCATAAGCCATCTCGGGCCAAAAGAAAATAAAGAAAAAAAAAACAAATAAAGCCAAAGCTCTTTTAAGGAAAAGACAAAAAGCAAAGAAAAGAGAAAAAGACAAAATAAGGAACTCTACAGAGGCATGTACGTAAAGCCCACAAAAGAAAAACAAAAGAATAGAAGAAAGCTGGATTGCTGGAGCGCCGCACAGCCAAGAAAAGAAAAGAAAAAAAAAAGGAAATAAGGGAGAAGTCGGCTGGGAGCTTGGGACTAGCGTAAAGAAGAAGAAGAAAAAAAAAAAAGGGTTTTTGTGTTCTTATAAATAAAAGAGCAGCTCATGGTCACAGGGGGGGGGGGGGAAGAAGGAGAGGCAAAAAAATTGGCGCGCCGAAACAGAAGAGGAGAGGCAGAGAACAAACAGAAAAAATTCCCAGGTGTGGGAGTGCCGGACAGCAGAGGAGAAAAGAGATAGTGCCTTTATGTAGGGGATTTGTCCCTAATATTCAAGTTCTCTATTTTCCATGTCTTTTCATTTATATTCTGTCATGTATTTTAATACTATGAGAGGCTAAATTCTCAACTAAGGTTGAGGATGAAGCCTCGTTAATGAATTTCAGCAGTTATTTTTGAGATTTGATTTTGCCCAGAATAATGTTTAATTAAATGATTAAAATTGTTCTTGTTTCATATCAATTAATAAATAATGAATTCTGGATATGAGTTTAATCAGGTTTTTCTCATGATCTAGGATTATTTTTATTGATTGAATGCTTAGTTTATATTGTTGATTTTAAAATTGGATATCTATTGTGATTTTTTTTTTTTACGGATACAATAGATGATTTGATTTTAATTTCTTTTAAAAGCGAAGAAGAACATGCTTTAGAATTTTGCTAAGGATTTTAACGATGATATTTTCCCTGGTAATAAGATTGATTTCTAGATTATCATGAAGAGTATGGGTAAAATCAATGATCAAGAATATATGTTGTCATGAATTAATGAGGTGGATTCCACAACCTTAGTTTTTTTTATCTTGATAATTTACTGCTTTTATTATTTATTTTGTTTAGATTAAATGCGTAGTTGAATTTATTTTTATTTCTGACAACCGTATTTTCTTGAACTAGATTATGATTTATTTAGTTTAGATTTGATTAGTTTTCTTACGATTATACAAGTCCCTGTGGGTTCGACCTCGCGCTTGCTAAACTATACTTCGATACAGTTTGTGCACTTGTGAGTACATTAAAATTTCACAACACTCAAGGCTTTGAAAGTTGACCTAAAGAGATGGAATGAGGAGGTGTTTGGCAATGTAGAAAGAAAGAAGAAGGTCCTTTTGGGGGAGCTTCGTGTTTTTGGTATCATTGAAGAAGGGAAGGCATTAGGTGTTGAGGAGAGTATGAAGAATTTAGCAATTGTTAGTGAATTAGAACGGTCTACTCTCATGGAGGAGGTGAGTCGAAGGCAAAAATCTAGGATCTTCTGGCTCAGGGAAGGTGACAGGTGCACGAAGTTTTTTCACACAATGTCTAACTCCAATAGAAGAAAGAACTCCATTGATTCCTTGTTAATTGATGGTACTAATTCTACCAATTGATCAGAGATTAGCGAGCACATTGAACAACTTATAAAAAGTTGTTTATCAATCTAGGAAACCAACTTGGAGAAGTTTTCTAGGAGTACTGTGCGAAGTTTGTGGAATGGTCAACACTTTGATTGGTGTCGGTTGGATTCTACGGGCTTAGGGAAACAGTTTCTTGATCTAGGATAGGAGAGTTGTGGAAAAGATCGAAGTGTGTGTGGATAGCTTTTTGGTGGCTTGTAAATTCAAAAGTGTTATTGACTAGTTTGAGTGGGCTTTTGCCAGTGTCTATGGCCCAATTCAAATGTTGACTGTTGGTCGCTATGGGAGGAGCTAGCATGTTTGTTTTCGTGGTGAGATATCCCTGGTGTATTGGGGTGATTTTAATGTCTCTTGTTTCCTTAGTGAAAGATTGGGGGCTAACTTCTGTCTCGCTATGGAAGAATTTTCAGACTTTATCTTTGAGCAAGGTCTTATGGATTTACCTCTCCATGGTGGAAGTTTCACTTGTTGACCAACTAGGACTCTCCCTCTTGGTCTAGAATTGATAGGTTTCTCATTTCTATTGATTGTGAGGCTCACTTTCTGGTCGTTGTTAAGAGCAGGTTACCTAGACTTCTTTCAGATAATTTCTGTATAATTCTTGATTGCGGTGATTTTCATACGGGTATATTGAAATCCTGTGGTTGAAAACTGATGGATTTGTTGACAATGTGAGACATTGGTGGTTACTACTTTCAAGGATGCCCTAGTTTTGTCTTATCTCAGAATTTAAAAGCTTCAAAAGCCAACTTAAAGAAATGGAATGATTTGGAGTTTGGTACTGTTGAACAGAGAAAAAGGGCTCTTCTTGATGAGCTACAAGGCCTAGATGTGGCTGAGGAGCAGATGCCTCTGCATGAGGAAGAGAAATTGAGTGCGGAGTTGGTTACAACAAAATTGGAAAAGAGTAATCTTTTGGAGGTGTGTTGGAGGTAAAAGTCAAGGGCAATATAGCTAAAAGAGGGGGACAAAAATATGAAGTTCTTCCATTGGATTGCTAATTCTAATAGAAGTTGCAACTCTATAGAGAAGTTGGTTATCAATGGTGTTATCTCCAATTCGTCTGATATTTAGGAGTGTATAATTCATTTTTACTCTTAGCTATACTCCAAGAATGAGCATTGGCACACAGATGTGGATGGTCTCCCATTTCAATCTCTTTGTGAGGAGGAGGCAATTTGGTTGGAACGAGCTTTCGAGGAGAGGGAGGTTTATTGAGGTAGTGAAAGACATGAATGAGGATAAGGCTCCGGGTTCAGATGGTTTTCATATGGCTTTCTTCCAATCTTGTTGGGATGTTCTCAAAAAAGAGGTCATGCAAGTTTTTCTTGAGTTTCATCAGCAGGGTAAATTTGAGAAAAGTCAGAATGCTACGTTTGTCACTCTTATCCCTAAGAAAGTGGGGCTGTTGAGGTTAAAGACTTCGGTCTTATAAGCCTGGTGAGTGACATCTACAAAATTATTGCGAAGGTCTTGGCAAATAGAATGAAAACTATTTTGGAGAATATCATTTCCAATACTCATAATGCTTTTATTTGAGGGTGTCAAATCTTAGACTCGGTTCTCATTGCTAATTAATGCCTAGATAGCTGTCTCAAATCAAGCGAGCCGGGGTTTTGTGTAAATTGGATCTACAGAAAGCTTATGATCAGGTCAGTTGGATTTTTTGCTTTACTTGCTAAGGAGATGTGGTTTTGGGGAGAGGTTGTAACGCCTAAGAATTTAAATTAAGGAATTATAAATTAGCTTAAAAGACAAAGGTAAAACGCAACAAAAAAAATAATAACAATTATTTTTCACATTGGGCATCTGGACGGCTGTTGCCTTGTACGAGTCGTTTGCAGCTCTATCTGCTGCGGTTTGGACAGGCTCGGCTACTGCACCTTGTTTGCAATGCGTCCGCAACACGGTCCGGACGAGCTTAGATTACTATTCAGTCAGTAAGTCTCGTCTGCACCTCGTCCGCAACGTCGTCCGAACGGACCACTTGCATTTTCGTTTGGAGAACTCATTTATCAGTCCGAATGGCGTTCCATTTTCGGCACATATAAATAGCTAGGATGCGATTTTCCAACCATTTTTCGATTTTCTTTCTTTCTCTCGCCATTTTCTCTCTTCTCTCTTCTCTCTCCTAGGATTCATACCCAAACCTTGGGTATTGATCTTTGAGAGCTTCCAATCACATTTCTAACACCAGAATCAAGATCCTCAGCGTTGGAAACCTATTTCCACCAATCGATTGAAGGTAAAAATTCTTGAAACCCTAGTTTCTCAATGTTTAGCCTACATTCTTGAATGTATGACTTAATAGTGAGTACTTTCTTAGGATTCTTGTTGGGTTAAGCTTTTTCTATATCGGATTGAAGTTTGGTAGTGCAAAAACTTCAAATTTTTCAAGATTTGAGGTAAGAAACCTAAACCTTAGGTTTTCCTTAGTTATGTATTGTTGAGTTTTGTGATATTTAACCCTAGTATTTCTCTATGGGTTAACATTGGGAGTTATTTAAATGTTATTTGGAACCCTAAAGATTTTATGGGTTGCTGTACTACTTTAATACTTGTACTTTCAAGTATCATTAGTGTGGGGTATAGAGTATAGGTAAATAGTTGTTGATGTTTTAGCAATATGTTTATGCAGCAAGCATTGCTTAAACGTTCGGTCTAGAAGTTAACTTAACAAGCGGATTTGTAAGTATTTATACTTACTGAGAATGATACACTCTTTAAATGTTTTATGTTTTAAAGTTTAGTGAATGTTTTTATTTACTAAATAAAAAAAATAATTTCGAAATGAGTTTGATGAAATGATATGGTTATTAAAGAACGAACCGATGCTATGTTATGAAAACATATGATTTATGCTTTCAACTATTTGCATGTGTTTGATGAATCTTTGATGAGTGATTATTGATGGTTTATTGATGATTTATAATTATGGCGGATATATTGATATGTTGAGTTTGATATTGCTTTATTGATATTGGTATTGAGAAAAGAATAGGCAATTATGTTTGCATGATATTTATGAGTATTGTTGGGGATTGGGCCTGCATGAATAGGGCGGCCCATCTCTCCCCCTCCTATTATCAGCCCATCAACAGGAAACCGAACTTGCACACTCACACTAGCCGAACCTATCGATAAGGTCGGTAGGCGCGCTGACCTTCACTTCGGCGTCCAAGGTTCGGCTCCGACAGAAGGGCGTAATGATCCTTGATGAAGACAGGACAAGGTCCATTTATGGCTGGCATTTATGATAGCCGACCTTGGTTGCTGTTCCCGCGTGTTCTCGAGGTCTACCTGCCCCACACAATATGACTGATGTGACAAGCGGACAAGGGATGGCAGAATGCGGACCAGCCTTCATGTGACACGTGGAAGAATAATTAATAGACCTTATGGGCATAGAAGACAATAAGGGCCACAGGGCCCCACATCAGAGGTTCATTGATGAGTCTCGGGGAACCCACCACTATATAAGGAGCGGGTCTAGGTTCGGTGCACGGTACGCATAATCATAATACAGCAAAAATGATTCTAAGTCTTTCTCTCCAAGAAAAAGGACCGACTTAGGCATCGGAGCTATCCTCCGCCGGCAACCCTGGCAAGCTCTTGTGTCTAACGTTTTCTCTGTTCTCAGGTTACTCGCGCAGCCGGAGTTGGAAACTGTCTCAACAAGTATATCTATGAAAAGAGCATAGAAAATGAGTTATGGACTGTGCCGTGGGGGTCGATTTCCACGTGCTTACGAACCTTCTCATGATATGAGGAGATTATACCATATGCACTTTCCCATGATACGGGAGGAATTATACTGTATGCACTTTTCTATGATACGGGGGGGATTATACTGTATGCATTTTCCCATGATACGAGGGGAATTATACCATATGTACAGAGAGCATGCATAACATAATGTATTTTATGATGATTTATGTGATGTCTTACGATATGATTTATGTGGACTTTATTATAGACGTATTAGTATGCATATGAGTTCGCATGGAACAGAACATATGTATATTCTTACTGCTAGTTGCATATAATATAATTTATTGGACTTTATTATAGACATATTAATATGCATATGAGTTCGCATGGAATCAAATATATGTATATTCTTATGGCTAGTTGCATTTGAGATTTATGTTTTATTGCTTAGATATGCTTGTATGCTTGTGTTTTCACCCATAAGAGAATGAATGCTTGTAAATGGATGTAACTAGGTTATATGATATATCTATAACATTGACGTCTCCGTATGTATATACTTCCAAACAAAAAGATTGGAATATGCTTATACATATTCAGCTATTATTATATTTCAGATGCTTTTATGACTACAATGTTTACTTCATCAGCTGTTTTATATTTAAAAAATAAATGTCATATTTTAGTAGCTGTTATTGTAAACTCATGTAAACTAACTCTTGGATTCATTGTGAAAATTTAGTGGATCTTTATTCATTGAATCTGTTAACTCACTCTTTTCTTTTCTGCCTATGTAATCATGGATGATCTCTATGGTTGCATAGATGTTAATGTAGGTTCTGAGGGGGTAGATGATGATCCTATGGCCTACTACCTTGGCTATTACGATTAATGTCGTGGAATGTATTATTTTGTATTGACTTGTTAGTTAGTCTATTTTTTTAGATATTGTTGTGATGTATTCACAATCAATAGTATGTATATTTGGCTAATGTCGCAAGTGACACGGTTTGTATAGCCACTCTTTTTGTAAATGTCACAATGTAAGTTTTAATCATTAGTATTTTTAGTGTCAGCTCTATGTGTATTGATTATTTTCATGGTATATATGCTTCTGCTCAATTTAAATTAAATGTGATATACGACTATGATGTAATATATGTAATCTCATGATACGTTGTGAGATATATGTATGACAAGGGTGTTTTTATCACCATGTGATGATCGATTAGGTTCAAGATTACTGTATGTTTTTTTTTTTTGTTAAAAAAAAAATAGCTACTGTGTCATTATGAATCAGGTCGTCACAGAGGTGGTGGAAGTGGATTGCACATTGCATATCTATAGTTCAATTCTCTATCCTAATTAATGGTATGCCCAATGGTTTCTTTAATAGCTCTCGGGTTTAAGACAAGGAAACCCTCTCTCTCCCTTTCTTTTTTGTGATTGTTATGGAAGCTGAGTCATATGATCTTAGCTGCTATAAAGGGGGGTTTTCTTAATGCTTTTTCAATGGAGGCTAGGAGTGATGATCTTGTTTCTGTATCTCATCTCCTTTTTGTTGATGATACTCTTATTTTTTGCGAGACTGCTCCAAACCAATTTCAATACCTAAGATGTGTTCTCCTTTGTTTCGAAGTTGCCTTTAGGTTGAAGATTAACTTGGCTAAATCGGAGTTGGTTCTTGTGGGTAATGTGCCAAATATGAGTGGGTTGGCTCTTATTCTTGGCTGTAGGGTTTCTTCCTTGCCTTTGAAATATTTGGGCCTCCCTTTGAGTGCTCTCTTTAAGACTAAGTCTATCTGGGATTCTATCATTGAGAAAATAAAGAGAAATTAGTTGGATGGAAAAGACTTTACTTATCTTAGGGTGGTCAAGTAAAGTCTTACCCTTTCTGTCCAAGCTTCCTTGCTATTCCCTCTCCCTTTTCCCTATCTCGGTTAGTGTTGCTAATCAGTTAGAAAAAGTGCATGGGAATTTTTTGTGAAGTGGTTTGGATGGTGAGACTAAATTCCATCTTGTTAATTGAAAGAAGGTTTGCACTCCTATCCATTTTGGAGGGTTAGGGATTAGGAGCTTGACTACATTCAATCAGGCCCTTTTGGGTAAGTGGTAATTTTCCCTCTTCTTGGTCCTCCCCCCACCCCTCTCCTCCAAATCCACCATTGGATTGGTGGGAACTATGTGGGACCCACATAGTTCCCACCAATCCAATGGTGGATTTGGAGGAGAGGGATGGGGGGAGGAGGAAGGAGTGGGACGTGTAGCATGTCCTAAAAACTAAAAAGTAAACTTTAAGCATGCGAAATACGAGGCTAAGATCTCTCTCTCTCTCTCTTCTCTCTCTCTCTCTCTCTCTCTCTCTCTGTGTGTGTATGGATGACATTGATTTTTGGATGTAATAACTTCTTGTTGTTTAATGAAGTTTAGTTTTTCAACATCATGTGATTGATTGTTCACGAGTTTGATTTAAGTTCATTGTTGTGATTTTTAGCTATTTCAACTACTTATCAGTTCCCCATGCGTTTTTATGAGTTTGTTCATGATTGCAGGAGACATAACTTCAAGAATTTCAATCTTACCTATTTGTTATGCTAAGTTTAGATTGAGTCTTGGGGTAAATCTAGTAATCTTAATTTTTGTTGTAATTAGTTTTGTCACCAGATGGCCAAAGGGAAAGTTTGTTACGTTTTGATTGGCCTATTCAATGCTCAAAACAAAAGTCTATGTAATTTGTGGTTGGGTGGATTTGTACTTAGGATTTTGGTTAAAAAGTGTTAAAGAAAATGAAGTACATTGAGCTTCGTTCACCGGCTTGTCCACTCTTGCCTAGACGAAATGCTCAGGCAGTATGCCTCGTCTGCTGATTTTTGAATGGTTACTCAGATAGAATGTTTCATTTGTTGATCCGTTCACACGTCTAAACAACTTGAAGAAACAGAAGGTTTTGTTTGCTATGGTGTTTGCACCTGTCCAAGCAGATTTAACAGACAAAAGCTTTCATCTGCAGTTGTGTTCAATGGTGTCTGGATAGCTTGCAGTAAAGCATGAAACCCTTAGGATGTCCGAACGACTCACTAACATGTCCAAACAGCACCATATAAAACCTAAAATGACTCGAATGGCATAACGGCGCTCCAACAGTGTTTCCACACCTAACAAATTGTGCAACTAGGTTGTTAGAAAGCTTAGGGTGAATATATAGACGTTATGGCCATACTAGGCAATTAGAAAACCTTAAAATCGCATTCTTACGTGATAGGATCATTCCTGATATGATTAGGATCGATCCTCGTGCTGACATGGCAGGAGGATCAATCCTCCTGTGGCCAGGATCGATCCTCCCCTGTAGAGGATTGATCCACTAGGTCTAAAAATGATCTGGAGGTCTGACCTAACTCCAAAACCTTCTGAGCTTGCCCCGAGTTGACTCCAACTAATCCCAAGGTTCAAAATGCTTCAAATCTTAACTAAGGTTATGATTGTGGTATTACACCAGCAAACAGATGAGTGCCGTTTAACGGGCCTAGGCCAGAAGAAGCCTTAATAAGAATTGGGAGCCCCTTTGACTCATTGAATTTCATGATCCCGGTTGGGGTAAACTGTCGCCACTCGTACGATGGCAGAATGATTTGACATGTCCCTGAAGGAGATAACGAGAATCCCGTTACATATCTAAGTGGCGTAGAGCACGATGATTATTTTTCTGATTACTAAACAATGTTCAGACAAGATTAGACTTTATTGCTCTTGATCACAGACTAATTGAAGTCTTAATTCTGGGCCGTAGTAACAGTCACCGATCACGGCTTTCCCAATCGCTGGAGCCTAGTCATGGCCAGTTGAATCCATGCAACATGGTCTCTTAAGAGGGAAAATTCAGTGTATCTAATATTTTCTATTTCAAGCCACACAATGTCAGGAGAAGTACACATCGTATCACCTTCAAGACTGTTTGAAGTCTTCTAAACAGGATACGGAGACCGCCTTAAACCGACATGTGTCTAAGAGGTCACATCACCTTAACGTTGTGCAAGAAGCCATACTTTGGCCGACATGGTAAGGCACGCCACTCCTTCCAAGCAAGTTATTCGACTATAAATAGAAGGCCCAAGTAACCCTAAAAACACAACTACAATTTCCATAATTTAGCGAACAAGAGTTTCGGCAAACTTCAGTTGAGAAAGGTGGATGAGTATGAGTAAGCCAACTCTGGCCGTAACTATCACCTCACCACTCTTTCTTAAGTGAAGCACATTCCCTAGCTTTTTCTCGGCGCTCAAATCTCCTTTCAGTTCATTATTTACCACCGCCGACAAGGCTTCCTCTCACTTCGAAATATCTGGCTAACTTAAGCATCAGAGTGTCCTCGACTTCAACCGAGGATTCTCTGACATTCCCCTTTCCTTGCAGCAGCAAGACGTTCAAAACGATGCAAAGGCTTGAGCCATCTGGGCCTCTGGTGCGGATGATCAACTCCTCGGCCTATCCATACGGGGAACTATCGAAATCGCACCAACAAGAAGAATATGAAAGTTGATACTTATACTCACTGTGGTCTTTACACATAAAATTTTCATATGAGCAAATCATCTTTTTTTTAGTGTATATCAAGCTAGTACTTGCAATGAAAACTAAATTCATTGGCTTATTGGTTCTCATATGCCTCCTTGGATAGATGTTTAAGGGCTAGATTTGCAGACTAGTACTTTATGTTAAAACAAATAAAAGCTACAAATAATGTCTTTGATTCAACCAACAAATTTGGAGAAGGTGGGTTTTGTTTGATTTACAAAGTACTACAACAAACTCTTACTTGACTTATCCCATTTGAATATGAATTTTTGTTCTTATTTGAATAAATGTTGGGTTCAGGGTCAATTACCTAATGGTATTGTCATAGCATCTAAGCAGCTCTCATTTAAATTGAAACAAGGAAATCATGAACTTTTAAATGAGATTGGCATGACTTCTTGTTTGCAACACCCAAATCTTGTGGAGCTTCGTGGATGTTGTATTGAAGGGGATCAATTATTGTTGGTGTATGAGTACATGGAAAATAATAGCCTTGCCTGTGCTCTTTTTGGTGAGTATTATGCCATTTTGTTCAGTTGTGGATACTTCTAAAAATAATAAGATGCAAACTATTCTTTTCTTCAATTTCTAGTTCGGCAGTTCTATGGAATTTTATTTTAGGTTTTTAGTTTTTAGTTTCTCCTTGTATATTTCATGTGTTCTTAGGTTATGTCCCATTTTTTGTGCCCTTAAAATTATTTATTACTTTTTCGAAAAACAAAAAAGTAAAGATTTGAGTTGGTTTAGCAGTCTTTTCTTGTTTTTGTAGATCTCGAAAACAGTTAGCTTAAATTGGATTGGTCTACAAGGCTTAAGATCTATATTGAGATAGCAAAAGGTCTAGCTTTTCTCCATGAAGAATTAGTACTCAAGGTTGTTCACTAAGACATTAAAGCAAATAATGTGTTGTTGGATGGGGACTTAAACCCTAAAATATTTGACTTTGGATTGGCTAAGTTTGATGAAAAGGAGAAAACTCACTGGAACAATGTTGGTTTCCATCTTATATAAAAACTTATAGTTATTTATTTGTATAGTTGTCATAGTTACATACATGATATTTACAAAAATTTTCAACATTCTGTGCTAAATTACAAGATGTTTAGATTTTAGTTTGCAGAGGATATTTGGCACCAGAATATGTATTATGGGGTTATCTAACCTATAAAGCATATATTTACAGTTTTGAAGTTGTGGCCTTAGAAATTGTCAGTGGAAAAAACAACAATTACTATATGTTGTGTGAAAATTGTGTTTTTCTTTTAGATCGGGTAATTTATAACTCCGCTTCATGTTTGATCCATTACATATCTATTGTTAATGCTTTTTTTTTTTTTTTTTTTTTTTCTGTTGTTAATGCTTAGAGCATTTAGGCATCGTTTGGTACGTAAAATGAGTATTTTATCAGGAAAATAAATAGTTATTCCTAAGAATGGAGAATGATGGAATAAAATAGTTATTCCTATTCCTTGGTTTGGTGACAAAATATATGTTCTAATAGGAATTGAACCAAAATTATTAAAAAACCTTACCTTATTTATATATTTTTTAAACTCTAATTATTTTTTTTTAAAAAAAAATAGTGGAACTACAGTGGGTGGCCGACCACCCTAATTGGTGGTCGGCCACCCATTGTAGAACACAAAGGTGGTCGCACCACCCCCGGCGACCCTCCTGGTGGTTGCCAGGGGTGGTGCGACCACCCCCGATCAACATTGGGGATAGTCGTGGCCACCCCTGACGACGTTTGAGGGTGGCAGCAACCACCCCTAAGGTCTCCGGGGATGGTCATGACCACCCCCTATGCCAATAGAGGGTGGCCAAGGCCACCCCTAATTGCACTAAGGGTGGTCGCACCGCCCCTGACGACCACCTAAGGGTCCCATGTTCTATGGTGGGTCGGCCACCCATTGTAGACTCAACATTATGGATTTTTTTTTTTCTTAAGTTAGGAAGAAAAGAAAAAAAAATATTTAGGGCAAATGTTGTCAATTCCTTTCGAAGTAGCTATTGCTCTCATTTTTTAAACAAATAGTTATTCCTCGTCGTATGAGAATAAGTATTCAAACGGAAATAACTATTCCTTGGAATAAGCTCTTACCAAATGAAAGAATGACTATTTCTATAGAATAGTCATTCCATTCCAAGGGTCTATTCTGCAAACCAAATAGGACTTTACAGTAGACAATCATTGATTTTGCCTAAATTTAAGGGACCAAATTACTTTTTGCTTCCATATCCAAATACACTCCACAATAAATTCCCTAAAACCTTCCCTATATCATTAAAATAATATTTTTTACTTTTACCTTTTTATTTTTCTTTCTTCCATAAACTCTTTTCTTCTCTCTCTATCTCTCTATCATCTACGTCTCTCTATCACTCGTCTCTATCTCTCTCTCTCGTCTGCATCCATATCTATGCTATGATCTCTTCTGCCTTTGGCTTATTAGGCTGAGTGTAGAGAGATATCTGACCGAATCTATCTTCCATCTTCAAGTTTCACTCAGGCGTCACACCAAAATACCCAAGAAGCAAAGGATTCAAGGTAGCTGTATTGAAGTTGGATTTCATCCTTTTCAAGGGGAGTTCCTAGATTGCTCCTGGCGGACCTGTATCTCTGCCTCCTACATTCCCCAAATCTAAATGCTCTTCTGCGGCGTTGGGTGTTGATAGGAAAATCTTATCTTCTTTGTTCAGCGTCGTTGTCTCCGATTTAGTTGGACGAGGAGAGAGCCGTCAACATCGTTGTTGTCTTCTCTGATCACCGAAATTTACTTGGTACAAAGAAGCAAGGAGGGAGGCATACATAGAGAGCTATAAGAGAAGAGAGAGTATTTTTACGATTATAATAAAGCATTGGAAAGCTACAGTGCAACCCAATGCATTTTGGGTTGCACTGTAGCATTTCCAAAGAATAGGAAAAATATAGGGTATCTGCTGTGGGTGACTTTTTGTGATTTTCTTGAACTTTTTTCTAAAATTTAGGGAAGGGAAGAAGGTATAAGGAGTCTGTTGTGAATAATCTTACTTGTTACTTTGATATGCTAAAAGGAACATTTACATGATAGTAATTAAATATTTTATGTCCCAGGCTTGTCATTTGCAACAATTGGAAACTTGATGAAGATGATTGATGAGAGGTTGGAATCTGAGGTCAGCCAAAAGGAAGGATAAATTATGGTTAAAAGTAGCTCTGCTGTTCAGAAATGCTTCCCCATCACTTAGGCCTACCATGTGTGAGGTTGTAAGCATGCTTGAAGCGTAAATGGTTGTTAGAGACATGATCCCAGAACTAAGCACCTACAGTATTGAAGATCTGAGGTTTAAGGCCACAAGGGACCTCCATCTCGACAAAGGCAAGAGCATAGTTCGAGCAAAAGCCAAATCCAAAACTCAACTATAGTCCATAGATTTTACTCTTCCTCTACATTTGGACATGAATTATGTAAAATAAAGCCAAAATCAAGATCTTGCATCTATATGGGGGTATTGAGCATTCATCTCAATAGTTCACTAGGCATGGTAGGTATTGTTTTGAGAAAAATATTCTTATCTCCATTAAGGAGATGAAATTGAAGTTTCAATTGTTTATGTGAATATTTATTGGTGTGGGTGTCCACGAGCTAGTAGAGATTTTACTAAGGATGCCTTGATATGATGTCATTACTTTTGTGAAAAAAAAAAAAAAAAAACCTTATAGTTAGAGTGGGAATATATAGATATATTTTATTTTAGGAGAAAATATAAAAAATATCCCTCAACAAACAACTGTTTTTAATAAAGCTCATGAAGTATCAAGTGGTACAATCTAACCCATCAAAGTACCATGTGTCAAAAATGTCACTTTTCAGATTTTCTTCCTATAATATACCTAGTTTCTTAAAAACAAAATTATTTTAAAAAAAAAACAAAAAAAAAAACAAACAAACAACTTGAGGGTGTTCGATTCCAAGGTTTTGTTGTTTGTTTTTTTTTTTTTTTTTTAAAGAAACTAAGGGTATTATAGGAAGAAAATATGAAAATTTGCATTTTTTGTCACACATTTGTAGTTTTATAAGTCAAACTGTACCACTTGACACTTCATGTGACTTTATTAAAAATGTCTGTTAGTTGGGGGGCTTTTATATATATATATATATATATATAAATAATAAAAGAAAACATGGAATGTAAATTGGATGAAATTTTATTCTAATTGCAAAGGCAAGAAAATGTTAGTGAGACTTTTCTTGTTGTGGTTGAATACCATTTCTTGAAATGACTCATTTCTCCATTGCCTTATGAAACAATTTTCTTCTTTGATCATAGTATGGAATCTTGAATATTGCATAGAAAATTCTTGTTAAAGTAGTGTTCTTATCTAAATCAATGAATTTGATAGCATGATGCAACTTCTGACATGCTTGGCATGAGTTTATTCTGGGAAAAATGAATGTTCACGCTGCTCGATGCGATGTCGGGTAATATCTACATACAATGATACATTTGCAACAAGCACCAAAATTACAATCCCACAATTGCTATCATTTGTGTCCCGATAGCCAAAATTGTGATTTTGTTGATTTCAAAACTCTAAGACTAACTTAAAACATCCATTGCGGCTAATTATAGGTCATTACAGTCATTAATTGTACAAGTTATAACTGTTACAATTATTATCTACACCATAACAAAGCAATGGCTATAAACAAATATCTTTAGAGTAGTCTCAAAACCATTATATTATTTCGAAAACACAAACATGAAATAGCTATAAACAAACTTGGTATTCTCATATTAACTCCCTTCAGTATCTTGTAGAAACTTCAATTTGATCTTGTTGAGTGTGATTAAATATCTTTTTGCATTAATCCTCTGCTCATGTAACTCAGCACAACACTGCAAAGCCAATTCCATTATGGACGAATACAATTCTCCATAGAAGTATAATCTCTTTCGGTTCTCAACAAACAAGCATCCACAACTTTAGTTACTGAAAAGGGTAAAGATTCCTCTACCCAACGCTTCAAGCTCATTTCTCCAGTAAACATGTCATCTGTAGGTTTCTTTCTTGTGAAAGTTTCCATCAGCAAAATACCATAACTATACACATCGCCTCTTGTAGAAACAATTCCTTCTAATCCATACTCTGTTTGTAACATAACAACTAATCATGAGAAGATAATTATATATTCCAAAGATATAAAGTGCTAAAACAATATTCTACCAAAAAGCTATAGTTATCCGTGAATGCATGAGTATAATGATAGACATGCAAGTTTTAGTTGTAGGCTAAAAACATCACCTGGTGCCATATACCCAATAGTAGCGAGAGTCATGGGTTCGCATCATAGAATCCCCATCATCTAATAGTTTGGCAATGCCAAAATCAGCAACATGTGAGACCATATCTTCATCTAACAAGATATTGTTGGCTTCAAATCACAATGAACAATAGGAGTTGAATAACCATAATGAAGGTATTCTAGTGCTGATGCGACATCGATCATTATATTTAGTCTTTGTAAGATACTCAAACAGCGGTCTTGAGAATACAACCACTTCTCTAGGTTCCCATTAGGCATGTATTCCAATACAAAAGCTTTGAAGTCCATGTTACTACATGTGCTGATGATTTTGACAAGATTTCGGTGACAAATATTGCATAGTACCCCACACTCTGTATCAAAACTTTTGAATGCCCCCTTCCATTGCTAAGTTGAAAACTTTTATTGCAACAATCATTCCATCTGGGAGGGTCCCTTGGTATACTGATCCAACACTCCCTTTACCAAGTAAGTTGCTTGCACTGAACCCTTTTTGTTGCTTGTAAAAGTTCTTGTTGGGAAATCCTTTTCCATGTCGCTAGTTGTAATGAGTTTGCCTCCATTGGAAGTTTTGCATTCCTTTTTCTACGTCTTGTCCATACTAAATACAAGAGCAACTACAAGCATTGTTAATCCAATTGTTGGTAACACATACTTTAGTAGACTTGCTGCTATAGTATTTTTTTGTCGAGAAACATCTTCTTTACATGGGGGAACTTGCAGCTGGGAGCACCACAAAGTTCATCATTTGACATAAATGATGCCGCGGAGAATTGTAAAAATGGTCCTTCTGTAGGAATTTTTCCTTGCAGTCTATTGAAAGAGACATTTAGATATTTGAGTTGTGAAAGTGCTTCTAAGGACTGAGGAATCTCTCCGGATAAATTGTTACTAGAAAGATCCAAGAATTCCAAGCTTGCCAATTCACTAAAAGATTTAGGAATTGAGCCTTTTAATCGATTGTTTGCCAATGAAAGATGAGCTAAATCTTTGAGGACACCAATTGTTGTTGGGATATCACCAGATAATTGATTTCTTGATAACTCTAATACTATCAACACCTTCAAATTTCCAATATCTAATGAGAGAGAGCCATTTAAAGAATTTGATGACAAGTTGACCTCTAAGATATATGTAAGGCTCCACAAACTCAAGGGATCGTAGAACTTAATTTGTTGAAGTGTAAGTAAGATATATAGAAGAGAAGTCATATTATTTACACATGTAGGAATAGGTCCAGAAAGCTCATTATCAAATAAAAACAAATCATCCAAGCTCTCTAAATGACAAAGATCAAATGGGATGGACCTTCTAGTCTATTATGATCAAGTCTCAAACCTTGAAGCTGGTGCAATCTTCCCATAGTAGTTGGAATAGGTCCACTCAACTCATTGAATCGTAGGGACAAAACTATCAATTGCTTAAATTGCCCGATATCTTTATGAATGTTGCCCTTAATATGGCAATTATCTATGAAAAGTTGTTGAAGAGAAGTTGGGGAGATTTCCGATGGAACTGGGAAGGATGTTATTCAGTAGATTACCTGACAAATTTAAGAGTTCTAGATATGTCAATTTGACAGAGACGAGAGAAAGTTGAACTCTGGAGTAGAAGATTCAATGGTCAAATTATTGTTTGCTACACTGAGCCACTGAAGGAGCCTTAAATTACTAAGTGTTTAGGAATCAAGCCTGAGAATGAGTTCTTGCCCAGATTTAAGACAGTGAGTTGTGAAGCATTAGCGATAGAGCTCGGAATTGTTCCACTTATAGTTGATTTCTCCAAAGAGAAAGTTGCCGGAGATTTGGAAGGAAGAAGCCTAAATTTGATGGAAGATGGCCTGAGAAGTTATTGGAACGTATTAAATTACTTGAATTGTTGAGATATTAAAGATCTCAAATGGAATTGGACCAGTAAAGTTGTTTGAACCGATATCAAACATCTCAATGTTTGTAGATTACCAATTTCACTGGGTATTGCACCTGCCACAATTTAACAACCATGGACTATTATTCAAAACAAAACAAAAAGTACTTTAAATGAATCATGCATACAAGTGAACAGGTGTCTAATAAACCAACCAAAACTTTAAATTAAGTGCTAATTAATAAATAGCCTCCATCCTTTATCCTCGTTTCACATGGTCAGTTGGCCACTTTGTTAGTTAAGCCTCTATTTTTTAAGTTGAGCTTTGTGGAAAATCTTATTAATTGTTATTAGTGTGAGTTGTGAATTTGATACTTTGAAAGTTTTTGTGTTTCTTATTGAGT
>FXXK01003257.1:0-11388 GCA_900184695.1 Betula pendula | reverse complement strand
CCGGCGGTGATCTAGGATCGTACGCACACATGTCTGTCAAAGGGTTATTACGCAAGCCTCAATGACGGTGCGACAGATCTCTCGATCTAGTACGGCATGTCAAGGGGTCGGTGGCCGACCTCAATGACGGGTACCCGGTGGTGATCTAGGATCGTAACGCACACATGTCTGTCAAAGGGTTAATTACGCAACTCGATGACGGTGGCAAAGATCTTTCGATCTTAGGTTAAACGGCATGTCAAGGGTCGTTGCCGGACCTCAGTGACGATACCCGGTGGTGATCTAGGATCGTACGCACACATGTCTGTCAAAGGGTTATTACGCAACCTCGATGACGGTGCGCAAGATCTTTCGACTCTAGGTACGGCATGTCAGGGGTCGTTGTCCGGACCCCGGTGGACGGTACCCGGCGGTTGATCTAGGATCGTACGCACACAATGTCTGTCAAGGGTTATTACGCAACCTCAATGACGGTGCGAAGATCTCTCGATCTAGGTACGGCATGGTCAAGGGTCGTTGTCCGGACCTCAATGACGGTACCCGGTGGTGATCTAGGATCGCACGCACGGGCATGTCAAAGGAGGGTCTTGGGCCTCAAATGACGGTGCGCGGATCTTTCGATCGTGGTTCGGCATGTCCAAAGGGTTGCAGGCCTCAATGACGGAACCAAAATCTTCAAGCTTGCGCTCCAAGGGTCGGGGTGTTTGATCGTTCTGACCTGTTTGCCTGAATCATTGGAAACACAAGGTGGAAACATCCAAATCTGTTAGTAGAAAAAATATTTGCACTCGAGATAAATGTTGTAACTTGTCGATGATGTTTCCTCAAATGTTTGACGCTCCATGGATGCGGAGTGCCCGAACCGACCACTTTGAGGAGTCAAAGCGATCATGTTGGGCCCGAATTTCGGGCCTAGATAGGTTGCCTTGCGGTTTTTCCGCATATTTGGGGCATCTTGTGAGACCAGTCGGGGTGTTGCCATATATCGGTCACTGATGCGCCTAGGATCAGTCAAGGTGCTGCATATACTGATCCTTGGTGCGCTTGGTGGAGCCTAACAGGTTGTGTCCTGCGAAGCTCAAAATATACAGAAGATGTGGCAGCATCTTGGCTGCTAGTTAGTTCACGCGTAAAGAGATTGTAATCTCGATCAGCCCAATTAATTGGGCGATAAGCAGCAGTGATCTCATATATCATTGTTTAATCATTACAAGTAAAAATGCATGTGAAATAATTGGTAAAAGTTTTACCCAATTTTGATCGTCGAAAGTTGTTGAACCCTTGGCATTTGAGATTCTGACCCTCGGGATCTTCTCTGGGGTTCTTGATCCTTTAGGTTTTGAAGATGTAGCTCGAAATCTGGAACTTTCTAGATGGGCGCTCCGGCCATGAAAGAGTTTCGGCATAATCAACTTTTGTGGACTGGATGCACGGAATAGGGGACTGCACCGCATGTATGGAAGCTGATGCTAAGCAGCGGCATGTCTGATTTTGTTTCCTCCGAGAGCTTTGATTACCGCAGGCAATCGAGTTCAGAGATGATTTTTTTGTTTTCACGTTGGTCCGCAAAATCCGAATTTAAGCCTTTTATCCTGCACTTACACAGTTATTAAAAACAGATAACAATTGTAAAGTGAATACCCCTCGGTTTGGTTTCCGATGTGGGCCTGGGACAAGCTGTCCTTGAGTGGTATTCTTGGCGGAGCCGCGTCAAACCTGAGTAGTTCTCGGAGGTGCCCGCGTGGCTTTCAAGTCGTGTTGTCAAACAAATTACTCAGCTGGGAGGCGGCTTTGGAAGTTTTGGCTCTCGGAGCTATTTTAGGCTCGGATGGTGACTTCTCATGAGGGGTTCCGCATAATACCCAAGGTCCTGGCGAGCTGCTGAGATGCCGATAGTTCGGAAATGATCTCCCGTATGCCATAAGTTATTCCCCTGCATTTATATGGTTAAGAAAAAATATGTAAGACATTAAATTTGAATCAAGTACCCCCCAATGCCGCATGTGTTCAAGAGTATGTGCGGTCCAAGCTGGGAGGAAGCAAAAATCCGATGGTGAGGGACCAGCTCGTGGTCTCTCCTCGGTGCTGAATGTGAGTGATGCTTTAACTGTGCTTGTGGAGATATAGCCAATGAGATGACTTTCCGGAAGTGGAGCTTGTTTTTGGATCTGCACATAAATGACAGACACTAGCCATGCGGTCTCTCGGACCATATTATAGATTAGTAATGAAACTTGAGACACCATACAAATGAGATAAATAATGGCATGTAAGGTTTTCACGGTTACCAAATGTGAAACGTGTTCAATAAGTAGTGTTAGGTAATTAAATTTCGAAATGAGAAAAAACCAAAGGAAAGTAATCACTTATCTCGATTGTTGTTCACTGATACTTATTTTTTTGTATTCTTCATGATCTTTTGGAGGATTCTTGGGCGCTAAATTGATCCGGCCGAAGTAGCTTGAAACCTTGTTGACGTGTTGTGTTGAAATTATTGGGTCGGCTTTTTGAGCCTGTATTCTTGTGTTTTGGAGGACAGTCGTCCAAATGTGAGCCATGAACTATTTTGTCACCGCTGATATGGACGATGCTTTGTTGTGTACTTGAAATTATTTCTGGTTTGATCGATGACGGGCATAGCTTGCGAAGTATATCTCTCGAGAGTCCAATGCTAGGAGTCACTCGGGGTCTTGACTCTGCAATTAATGTACATAGTAATGTATTAAAATGAAATTTAGCTTTTATGGAAGCTCTTACCGAAAAATTCCTCTCAGATGTGGACATGAGTGATTCGGCGTTGAAATGCGCCACTCGGGGCAAGTGGGGTGTAATTGGCATTGTAGTCCTTTGTTATTGAAATGGCTTCTGAGCATGGAATTTGAGAAGCTTTGTACTCGGGTCATGCTCTTCTTTTTCATAATTGTTCTTGCTTTAACTTTGGAAAGCAAGTGTTTTTATGGGTCGCGGGGCCCAACCATCGTGGATTTGACGAAGGTCGATACCCATTCAACTGCATAGCGCCATTATATTTTTTGGGGATGTGCCAAGTTGGCGCTCTATAAAGTAGTCTGCAAGAGATATCATGCTAGCTCCAAGAGCTTGTTAAATNGTGAAAGACAATGTAAAAGCTTTTCATTACAAAACATAATCAATAAACGTAAGTGAGAAAGGCACAACGTAAACTTATCTTGCATATGTGACTTGGGTGTGTAGGAATTTTTCCGTTCGCGATTTCTTCGAGTACATTCCGGGTGGTTTCCCCCGAACTTTTTGTCTCAAGTGCTGTCTGCACTTAGGCAGAAGCTTTTTTCTTTTCCTGGAAGCCCAATTTTGGGACTTCGTCAGGTGATTTGATTGGATATGTCGTGGCCGATTTCCAGTCAGGTCTGGCCGCTACCATGTGCGCACCTATATTAAGGTGTTTTTCTCTTTCTTGGATTTCTGTAGACACAACTAGTCAAGCACAAAATGATTAAAATAGAAAAAGAAATGTGTTTTACTCCCTTGAGCCATGCGTCTGCTGTTGACTTCTGGAAGTGATCTTTTAGGTTGCTTTGAGGTCGCCACATGCTACACCGCTTGCGGATCTTGTGCGTTGCGGATCAATTGGCGGGTTTGATGACTTGAGCCTCAACTCCGTTGGATTTTTATTATATGGATCCAAGCACGTTACACCATCTTCAGGGAGAGCCTCGAAGCATTCGGGTGGTTCCCCCCGAACTTTTTGCCTCAAGCGCTGCCTGTGCTTAGGCAGAAGTTTTTTTTTTACGTGGCTCGCTTAGCAGTTTTTGGCCATGCCAGCAAGCGACACAATCTTTGAATGTAATCTGCAAAAGACAAACAACACTAGCTCCGAGGCTTTTTCAGTGAAGTTTTGACTTTCACATTTTGTTATTCATGCAGATAACGCCTATTGTTAAGGAAGCAATATAGCAATGCAAAAGAGAAATGACATAAGTAGAGAACATGATTACTTATCTTTCGGAGATGCTTTTCCGCCAACTTCTTTTTCATTGGAGGCCGAAGAGATTTGCATGACTTTCCGAAGCTTGGAAAAAATTTTAGAAACCCGGAGGTTCGGTTGAAAAGTTTGACCTCTAAGGGTCGGTTGAAAATCCTGACCCCTGAGGTTAGGTTGAAAATTTGGTGGAAAAATACCTCACCAAGACGATCCTCAATCCTCAAATGCAGTCCAGGCATCAGCCGCAAGGAATAGAAAACCGTGACTCTAATGCCGTTTATAAAATACTCTCTTTCTTCTAGATCTTTTTGAATCACAGCTTGGTCCACATCAACCTTGGCCGTTATCAGTTTTAGCATAGGGCCGAAGTAGCGGGGCCAGAGAGTAGCTTTCGAGCCCATATAGTTTGGAGTCTGTAGCAAGCTCAAGAATTGATCGAAGCTTTACGTTAACTGCATATCGCCCCTTTTCTTGAAGCTGTAATATAAGCACAACTCATAAACCTCAGACCATTCTGTGCCCAAGTGAACTCACATCTAGGAGTGAGGGTTTGCTAGCGGAGGTTGCTCAATAGTAACGAGAAAACCCAAGAAGGCCACAGATGTTACAATCAGAGAGGATGATATAGAGCTGTACATCTGAAGGGATGACGGGCATTAGCGACTATTATGAATCAACATAAACTCCTGCCAAAGTCGAACTCTTTGGGTGTAATTAATAATATGATAGATGCCCAGCTCATGAAAGCCATAAAGTGATCTGGCTAGGACTTAGGGTCCACCTGTGGAATTCTTAGAAGTAATCCTGCAATTCCATATACTTCTTTGGAAACAAGAGCTTTCTTTAGTAAGCCATCGTGAGCTGTCTTGCGCTTGAATTTAAAGAGCTGCTGAAATTTGATTAGCAAATAATTCAATAGAAGTCCCACAGCTGTCACTAAGGTGATAAACACAGCTCCATTGTTATATAGCAATAGGAATAAAGTGTTCGAATTATGCAGATAGTGGAGATGATACAGCTTATTAGTAATCTCCATCTTCACGTGTATAAGCTGAGGCTTAGCATTTAGAAGCTAAATGATCGTATATAAGATAATGAGGATCGCCCATTAGCTTGATTGCAAGCCTATGGGACTCCCATACTAGCAGACAATAAGGATGCATCTCCGTTTCTGTTGAGAGAATCCAAGAGGATGGGGCAAGCAAGAAACCCAGTAGCTCAAGTGGCCATGCAAAGCCAACTCCTATATTCTTAAGGCCTGAATGCGAGCCCTAAGGAAACAGGCATACCGACTTTGGCTAGTGGAGTAGGTCGGATTCGAAACCCGGAATCTCGTGTTCATATTTCTGCCCTTCGAGATTGATTGCTTTGATGCAGCACATGACCGATTCCTTGAAATCACCCTAAATCTGCAATTACCTGCTATAATGACCTTTGGAAGTTTGCCTTTCATAAGAAGCCCAAGGATCGGGAGAGAATATGTGGCCCTCCGGAGCCTTGTAAAAATACCCTGCAAGAAGGTACACTTAAGGGGCAAAAGATCTTTTAATAATATCTAAAAGGTGCTGGCCTTTTGTCGAAGAAGATGGTTGGACAGCCGGTCCCGTGTACCGAAGCCTTAAGACAATGGTCCGATCCACCATTTCTTTCTTCTTATGCACATTTCTCAAAGCACACAGCAAGTAAGAATGATTAAATAAATAGCCAAGTTTGATGAGAAGCTGATACTCATCTGTTTCGTGGTGGGGGAGATATCCCTTGTTTTTTTTTTTTTTTTTTAAACAACTTCAACTTGTTTCTGGAGCCTATGAGACCGATCAGTGCATGGGTTAGCCTTTTGCTGGTATGCACGGTAGGTCTGCTAGCTACCTGCACTCAAGCCTTTAGACAGCGACCCAATCCTCCATATATACGTATGTACATACATATATACACGTATTGTTACTATTATTCGAGACACGTAGTCTTCAAGGCAGGCAGGAAACAAAAGTAAATAAAAGTAAACAAAGATCTGAGCTTCTAAAAAATTAAACAATACTCTTTTTGTTGCCACGCATGGGCTGCAGCCCAGCTTTGAATTGGGCCCACTCGTGTACCCTTCTAAGAGTGAAGATGTCCTTTCAGAATTTGGAAGAAAGTGTGGTGCCGAGGAAGTGTAGTACAAAATGGGAATCTCTAGCATCCCCTGTACTGCTTGGCACAGCCGGCACCATGCTTGATAGTATCAAGGGGATCATTGCTCGTGAAAGAGGACATGTGGAGCACCAATTTGATGAGGTTATTAGAAGCTCAGAATTCTGCAGCTGAAGCTTCCTTTGCCGAGACAGCAGCGTGTTCCTAACCTGAAATTTATATTTTTCATAGGCCTCATGTTCGGTAATGGTAGGTAGCTGCCAATTTGTTCAGAGGTTGTGCCAGCTCAAGAGTAGAGGAACATCAGTTCAAAAACAGAGGTTGACCATTGGGCAGTCAGTGATAACCCGGGGGAGTCGGAAAACTGGCGGCCCTTGACGGTCGGGAAATATCTCTTGTATCCTTGTCGTTGCAAAGAGAGGAGGGAGAACACAGCCACGCGTGAGGAATAAATAAAAAACCAGAATCTGGAAACTTCGTTCAGCGTTGATAAACAGTTCTGATCGACGAGCATTCATGGTCCGATTGGGCTGAAAATTGACAGGGATGCTCAAGACACATGACATTTCATTATGAACGGTGGAGATTGGATTCCGAGCATTCTACATCAGTCCTTTGAGCCTATAACAGTAGCCTCTGCTTTGATGAGGTCTTTCTTTTGCTTGATGGTAAAGGTCGGTAGAAATCTCTGGCGACCCTAAGGAAGTGCTGTCCGGCAGAAGTCTTGAAGGTTGGGGGTGACCGACCTTGAAGGTGAAAGTCGGTAACAGAACCTCGAAGATAAGGGTCGGTAACAGAACTTCGGAACCTCGAAGATGCAGGTCGGTAAGTATGAACTTCGGTGATGGGGGTCGGTACGTAACAGAACCTCAGTATGAACTTCGGTGATGGGGTCGGTACGTAACAGAACCTCGGAACCTCGAAGATGAAGGTCGGCAACAGAACCTCGAAGATGAGGGTCGGCAACAGAACCTCGGAACCTCGAAGATGCAGGTCGGTAAGTATGAACTTCGGTGATGGGGGTCGGTACGTAACAGAACCTCAGTATGAACTTCGGTGATGGGGTCGGTACGTAACAGAACCTCGGAACCTCGAAGATGAAGGTCGGCAAGTATGAACTTCGGTGATGGGCTTCAATGCTTCACCGAACTCCATGGTAGGAGCCGAACTTCGAAGGTCGGTGGGTGGCAAGCTCGGCGAAGAGTTGCTGTTTGGGAGAAATTTTGAAGGTTGGGGAAGTCTGGGCTTCATCGAGCATCAAGGTCGGTACCGAACTTGGAGAAGAAGGTCGGTAAGAATTTCTGGTCCTTGGAGTTTCTGTGCATAGGAAATTTCGCCGAGCTGGTACTTCGTCTACGTACTAATTTTTCGAGTGACGAGGATCATTTTGGTTAAAATTGAGCTGAGCTTCTCCTTACTCTGCCTTTGCACAAAGGGAACGGCCTCCATGGAGCTTCGGAAGTGGACGCCCTCTGTTTGGACGGCCATTGCTAAAGG
Organism: Betula pendula; assembly: GCA_900184695.1. Classification (NCBI taxonomy): domain Eukaryota; kingdom Viridiplantae; phylum Streptophyta; class Magnoliopsida; order Fagales; family Betulaceae; genus Betula; species Betula pendula. The sequence continues at coordinate 3,797 of FXXK01003257.1, read as the reverse complement.
CCCAAAAAACTCGCACGGAAGTCGTCTTTGACGATGGCTCTGCTCTCCTTTGGGTGGGATGAAGGGGAACACCGTGCAAAGTGTGAAGACGCCACACCACGTGCTCTCGAGGGTGAGCTAGTCTGTCACCGCCGATGCTGCGAGCGATGGTTACAGACAGAAGTAACACGCCCAAATACAACACTGGATAGCAGCGGCGACCCAACTTTCCAAAATATAAAGGCCAACAAAGATCGGGGTTTTGCAAGATGTTCCTGGCGCGGCTTTATACTCTTTTGGAGCATCTTATTCCTTTCAAAACAGCACTGCTGCAAGGCTCGAAATTCCTCTTCTTCTGAGAAGTCAAGTCCCCTCTTGTCTTCTCCTCGTTTCATCATTCTTCTTGATCATGTTGAGAGTCGTGCGCCAAAGGGCTCAGAGAAGAGACGATGAGGGTCGGCGATTTTGAAGGTCGGAGATGCTTCGTTCGGTGGTAAACTTCGGTACACCACCTTCTATTGGGACTGAGGCGTCCCCTTTTTTTTTTAACACCTGTCAAGCTTCATGCTTTACTGCCGGCTGATATGACAACACAGTCCCTTCTTTTATGGCACTTTGTAAAAGCTGAGGGGCTCCTCTTTCAATTTGAAGCTTTCTTGTTCTAAAAGCACAAAAGTCAAGGAGAGGATTTTTCTCTTTCCACCTTTTGATACGTGGGCGAAGGCTTGAAAATGTCAATGTTGTGAGCAAGATTACAACTCTTTGACTTTTCAAAATCCAAGCTTTTCAAAGTAAGTAATCAATAATATAAATGGTGGTAAAGCCCTTAAAGGCAACAGATTAAATAAATAATGAACAAGAGGCATGTATTTCCCCTTTTTTATTCCTGCAACGAGTTAGCCCAGTGTTTGCATATACTTACGCTTGTCCCGGGAGCCAACGTCGGGAAGGGTAAATAATAGTGAATTTGTCCACTGTCTTTCCAGCTCATTTCTCATCACCATATATTTCATGTTAATAAAAAAAAAGAGAGAAACGTACACTGTCTTTCTGCAGTGAAATGACGTTTCCTTTTTCCTCCTTTTTGCTGCCTTACACACATGCAGGTGGAGAGACTAAGCTGTCCCTAATTTTATAAAGTAAGCCAGCACAGAGGTGGGCCTACCAGTAAGGGCTATTCTGTAAAACACTATTAATGAGTAGATAAAATATTGTAAAAGAGATGGGGATGCGAGAAGTGTACAGCAACTTTGATATGGGGATTGTCCTCTTCTGACAACAGCATTTATTTTACAGATTTATTCAATCTTTTTGTACTTTCTCCTTCTTCTTCCTTCCATCTCTTTGTGTAAGCTCGAACTTGGGAAAAACAGAGGAACGCTGAAGTCTTCCATGTCTTCTTGTTTGAACTGCTGCTGAAGCTGCTTTTTACCAGTCATTTTTTGCTGGAGTTGAACGAAGATTTGACAAAAATATTTTGCTGATGCAAAAATGATTTTGAGAGATGAGAAACTGTCGTTTCCCACAGACGGCGCCAAACTGTTGGTGCTATTTTTGTGGTCGTCTTCTTCGTTGAGCCGACGACTGTAGCAACCAACGTACGGTTGAACTGAGGGTAGACTCCCCTGGCATGAGAGGAGTATATCTGCAATAAAGAGCCATCAGAATGTCCCCGGCCGGAGCCGAAGACCCTCCGATGCTTAAGTTAGCATGCTTATATAAACTGAGGAAAATAAATGGAGTTTAGAGAGAGAGAGAGGTAGTATAGCTTGAGCTTGAGCATGGAGGGCTTCTGGATGGAGTTCAGAGAAATGTATCAGTGGGTGCCGGAGCTCTCACGGAGAGGCTCCTGTCTGAGAGAGAGAGAGAGAGAGGGGGAAGGAGAAAGAGAAGAAGTCCCCATCTCAGAAGTCCAGAAAAGTCCAGCCCCCTCTAATGGTCTTCCCTTTTCTATATAAAGGGATTTGACTTGGGCCAAGATTGCATCATGGCCCTACACGTGTCAATCACGTGGGCCCATAGTAAAAAGGGATATTTCATCCCAACATGATTGATCATTATTAACTTTTGATCTAATGGTGATTTTAAAAGGTATGTCACTTTTGGTAGACACAAGATAGATATGAATAGTGACTTGTATCATTACTCTTTAAAATAACTATTGAATTTATAATAGATCTTCTTTTTTTTCTTAATGTGAATTTTCACTTTTCCATTAATGACAATTCTTGAATAAAAGTTCTTACAATCAAAAGCTAAGACAATAAGTCACAAGCTTCGATAACCATAGCTCAAAGCTATAAACTTACAAATCATAGACAAAGACAAATAAATATCTATAACCTAATTTTCCGCATACCTATGTACAACTCCGGTTATAGATCAGATCTACAACAAGCAGACAAATTTGAAGATATAGGCAGCCTAAATCACACCAACATTATTAAAACTTTCTCAACCCGAATGCCAAGGATAAACAGTAACAGAAATCAAATTAAAACAACAAAAGCAAGCAGCACCAAGCTGATCCATCGACTGGAAGCGGAGAGAGGCTGGCCGACGTGAGAGAAAGAAGCTTAGGAGCTCCAGAATATGGTGAAGGGGTGCGAGAGGGGGGGGGACTCTATAAAAGTAAGTCCAGATCTGATTTTGAGAAACTAAAACCAAAACTTCCAAAGAGCAGATTCGAGGCCATGGATGACGAATAAAGTGGAATCCAGCCATGGATAGTAGAGAGGACGTTGGCAAAACCTACTGTGCTGAGAAAACTAAAATCAAAATCAACAAATTAAAACCAAAGACAAAATGAAATAACAAGAAGGGGAGGGGGGGAAGGGGGGAGGAGGGAAAGGATATCCCTCCTCCACCCAGATCTGGGTTTTTTAGCTTTGTGTTATCTCTCCGAATATGAATGTTAATAAGATGAATATCATTATTGACTTTTGATCCAATAGTGATTTTAAAAGTCACATCAATTTTTGTTGACACAAAGTAATTATAGAGGTTGACATATATAATTATTCATAGTAATATAGGGTAGTAGTTCATAAAGAAAAAAAGGTTAATTATCTTTTTATTTTTATTTTTTATTTATTTTTCTCTTTTTGTTACTTTCAAATTTTGGAACAAGTCACCATATATTTTGTCAAAAATGTTTGGCGTGTTAGAGCACTCATATTGGGCTCAACAAAAGTTTGACTAAATTTTATGCTAAAACATCACTTTTTCATTTTAGCTAACAAAACTTTTTTAAAAAAATTATATCCTGCTCAGCATTTTAACTAACAATTTTTACTATTCCATTTTAATATTCATTTATCTATTCTTTTTTTATTCTTGCTCCAACAATTATATTTTTGAAACCTTATCATTTCAACGATAACATTTTCTTATAAAATTAAAGACATATTTTTAAAATTCATTTTTTTTAAAAAATCTTTTTTTTAACGGTCTTTTTGAAAAAAGAAAAATAAAAACTGAAGCAATTCAATGCCAAATTTACAAGACCAACGATTTATATTGTTCCTAAAAACAATATAGAATAGAAAGTATTTAATACAGAGATGAAAGAAGAGAAAAGGCAGATTTAGAGATTGAAAGAAGGAGAGAAGGCGTATTAGAGGATGAAGAAGAGAGAAAGCGTAGTAAAAAGAAAAGGAAAGAAAGAGAGAAGGAGGAGACCATGTGAGAGAGAGAAAAAATTTTATTTAGAGGAGAAGATACTGAGTGATTATTATATTATTTAAATGACCATGCCTGATTAACTATAGTTAGTCATAAAAAATTGGGTTATGTTGAGCCTTATTATCCTCTCTCCC
>FXXK01003256.1:0-13042 GCA_900184695.1 Betula pendula | reverse complement strand
ATAAAAGCCTCCTCCTAACACTCTAGCTCAAACTCGTGTAGGAAGTCAATGTCTTCCAACTTCATCTCCATAGTTGATCGCAAGCTCTACTTGGACAAAACGTAGAGTGAAGATATCAATCTAATGCAATAGACGTTGATAATCAAGGCAGCGGTGCGACGTTCCATGTATAGATCTTCATTTGACATTTGATCACGAGGGTCATCCAAATAATTGGAATTGAGCTATCCATGTCATGTGATGAAGTTCCTCCACTGAAGACTATCTTCCACACAGGTAGGTGGAGTGGTTTGATTGCTCTTGTTGAGTGCTTCCCTTAGTGACATGCTAGTGTTGGGAATACTACTATATCAAAACAAAATATAGCGTAGCGAAAAATAAACTATTCCCTAATTCAAGATCGAACTTTAAGAACTACATGCAAAGAACTAGACTATTAAAAACACTAAGCAATAAAATACTTACTTGAACACTAGGGTCACTCCTTGGCTATATGAGCAGTTGATCCTTACTCATTGCAAACAGAATTTCAACCTTCAGATCTTCTCACCAATGACTAGAAATAACTAAAGAGTGTGGACTCGAATTGCTCTTCAAAAATTTCGTCGAGTTGTTAGCTCACAAGAATTTGTAGTTGGTGTATCTTTCCAAGAGCTACAAGCACCTCTATTTATATCATTCAAAACATAAGAGGCTGTTTAAAATAATCCGTGTGGGACAAGTGTAACGCTCAGAAAATAATTAAGCAATTTATTACTTATAACCCTTAAGCAATTCGAATTAACAAAATATAAATAATATTAATTAATAATAATAGTGGTGTGGTAATGATATAGTAACAATGTTATTTAATAATTATATTAAGAGAATTTGAATAAAAAGATATTAAGATAGTCTTAATGAAATTGGAATAATAAAATAATAATAATAAGTCCCAAAGTGGTAAATGATTAATTGTAAGTGTAAATGGTAGTTAAATTAAATATGTGGTCAATTGTTAATTAACAAAATATAGAATTAATATAAGGTGGGGCAATACTATAATTTATAAAGGATGTGGATTTAAACTAAAAAGGAAATCTCTATTAGCCACATGTCAAATTGTGATTGGCTATGGAGGATACCTTATCCAAGGATCAGGCTTGCATGCTGTAGAAAAACTACAGCATGCAAGCTGTAAAAAAAATGAAGGGCCCAGATCAATTGCAATTTTTTTTAATTGATTTGGGCCTTTAAATTTCTACAGCTTACATGTTGTAGTAAAAACTACAAACTACAGCATGTAAGCCTCATCCCTTATCCAAAGCATTTTCAAGACTAACAAGAAACCAAAGAAAAGAAAAAAGTAAAAGAAAAAGGACAAAAGGGCTAAAGCCCTTACTCCCCCACGTCACCCCTCCCCACCCCTCTTCCTTCTTTTCCTTTTCTTTCTTTTCTCCTTTCTTTTCTTTTTCTCTCTTTTTTCTCCCCCACCCTGTCACGCGCATGCCCCACTCTCTTCTCTTTTCTTCTGTTCCCTTCTCTGTTTCTCTCTTCTCTTTCCTTCATCACACACACAGACCAGCATAGTGAGAGAGAGAGAGATCAGTTCGAGAGTGGAGAGAAATCATGTGAGAGAGAGATGTAGAAAAATTGAGAAGAAGAACATGAAGCCAAACATGGGGTTTTTGGCCATGGGTCTTTTGTGAGGTAAAATTCATAGCTTTTTCTCATACTTTTCATTATACCATTGATTTTAGAGCTTGAGAATCATACAAATTGTTATGATTTGTGTGGGGTCCGAAATCTAGGGTTTGAGCTTGGATTGGAGCAAAATCAAGTTTTCCATCATTGTTGAGCATTGGATAACGATTATCAACGTTAGAACGTCCAATTTACCGATTGGATTGAGGTAATTTCAAAATCCCTAATTTTTCCTCAAGTTAGGTCAAATTTTGGGTATAAGATTAAATCTTTTAAATTGGCTTAGGACTTTAATTTGTATATATGAAATTAATGATACAAAATGCTTGGCTTGTTAAATTAATGAGTTAAAACTTTAATTTCACAATTAATCTAGTCTAGGCATAATTCCCTAATTTTTGTAGTTTTGATTAATTTGGGGCTTTTGATATTTAAATACTAAGATTGCTATTTATATAGGTTAATTACATTTAGAATGTTAATTAACCCTAGGTTTTCTATGGGTTCTATAGAAAATGAGTATTTACATAGTCTAGGTGTTAAAATGTCATACTAGAATTAGAGTGTTGTTGATGATGTCTCTAAGCATATTAATTTAGGGGTTTTGTTATACACTCCATAATGCCATGAGTTAATTAGCCTAGAATAAGTATGGGTTTATAGTTGTTAATGTTTTAGCAATGTAATTATGCAACGGGCATTGCTAGAGCGTTTGGTCTAGAAGGAAGTTAAATTTGTCAAGCGGAAACAGTAAGTATTTATACTTACTGAGAATGATACATACCTTAAAATGTTTTATGTTTTGTTTTCAATGTTTACCAGATATTGTACTTGCTAAACAAAATAAATGTTTTTATGAAATTTTGAAGGAATAATATGATGGTTTAAAAGACGAACCAATGATATTGTATGATAACATATGATTTGTGATTTCGATTATCTTCTTGAGATTTATGATTATTTGATGAGTGATTTATGATGAAGTATTGATGATTTTATTGATGATTTATGATTATGGAGAATTTATTGATAAGTTGAGCTTTATGATGTTTTATTGATATTTGATTTGAGAAAAGAACTATGGCAATTATGGTTGCATGATATTTATGAGCATGTCTTCGGAAATAGCATGTGAAAACAGTTTATGCACTTTCCCATGATACGGGGGGGATTATACCGTATGCACATTCCCATGATATGGGTGGGATTATACCGTATCCACAGAGCATGCATAACATGTTGTATTTTATGATGATTTATATGATGATTTATTAGACTTTGTTATAAACGTATTAGTATGCATATGAGGTTTCATGGATAAGTACATATGTATATTCTTACGGCTAGTTGCATATGAGATTTATGTTTTATTGACCATAGACGTATTAGTATGCATATGAGGTTTAATAGAAAAGCACATATGTATATTCTTGTGGCTAGCTGCATATGTGATTTATGTTTTATTGCTTAGATATGCTTATATGCTTGTGTTTTTACCCATAGGAGAATGAATACTTGTATATGAGTGTAGCTGGGTTATATGATATATTTATAATATAGATGTGTACGTATGTGTATACTTCCAAGTAGGGAAATTGTAATATACTTATACGTACTTAGCTATTATTATAATTCAGATGTTTTATGACCATATGTGTTTACTTTATCAGCTGCTCATGTTTCAAAATAAATGCCATACTTTTAGTAGCTGTTATTGTAAACTCATGTAACTAACACTTTAGTTCTTTACGAAATCTCAGTGAATTTTTATTCATTGAGACTGTTGACTCACTCATTCTCTTTTTCGCCTATGTAATCATGGATGATCTTTATGGTTACATAGATATTGGTGCAGGTTCCGAGAGCGTAGATGACAATCCCATAGCCTACTACCTTGGCTATTACAACTGACGTCGTGGGACGTAGTTATTTTGTATAGACTTAACTATTAGTCTATTATTTTGTATATGGTTGTGATATGTTCACAATCATTATTTTATATATTGGCTTGTGTCGCATGTGACACGTTTGCATAGTAATTCTTTTTGTATATGTCACAGTGTAAACTTTTAATCATTAGAATTATGTTGTCAGTTCTATGTGTATTGATTACTCCCTTGATATATAAATGCTTCCTCTCAGTTTATATATAATGTGATATGTGACTCTGATGTAATAGATATAAATCTCATGATACGTTGTGAGATACATGTATGACACGTGTTTCTATCACCCTGTGGCGATAGATCCGGTTCATGATTATTGTATGTTTTCGAAAATAATATATATATATAGCTACAATGTAATTATGGATCGGATCGTCACAACAAGTAGAGAAGAGTAGTGGATGGCTAGGATTAAATCCTAGCCTCCACCAAATAAGGAGAAGAGTGGATGGCTAGGGCTAGGGAAAGCCCTAGCTGCCACACTCCTTCCTTCATGAAAGGAGTTGACGGATGGGCTAGGGTTTTCCCTAGCCCATGCGTTGGCTTCCTTCACCTAGGGCTTGGATTTTATCCCAAGTCCATACTCCCACATTACCTCTTTGTTTTGTTTTTCCTTTAGACCCAAATTTTAATTTAATTAAAATAACCTGCTTAAATAATAAGCCCATGTTTTAATAAATTAAAATATCTTGCCTAATAAATAAATAAAAGTCTGTCATTGTTAATTTACAATAGCTTGGTGAGGGGCCTGAAAGGAAAGATAAATTTGGCTCAAATAGTCACCGACAAATTTCTGTCGCTATTTAATTACATTTGATACCACTATACAATTGTAACTGCACTCCATAATTTATTCTTGATAAAATCAACAACTGTTCCTTTTTACTTACTTATAGTATGAGTATGATCCCTCCATGAAATATTCCGTAGCAGAGTTGGGACTAAGATACTATCACACTAAATCCTCTACCTCTTAATCCTTGATTCCCAGATTAACCCTTTGTCATTCTCTAACTGTGAATACTCTCTTCACAAGTCAAAAAATATATTTTGGATCTCAACCAAAATGCTCTGATCAGAGACTGAGAATGAACTCTTTTGAAATCCTAGTCAAGGAGAAATTTTATATCCTTTTTGTTAATCCAAAAGAACTTGGATTCCCTATTGAGCAAAGCTTCCCTCATAATGTTTCATGTGATCACCCAATGCATGGAGATGTTGTCCAACGTTTAAGGTCTCACTCCCTAATGCATCAAAATGACCGACACTTAAACATCTGAGTCTGCTTCCCCTCAGGATTTAGAATCATTAGATACAAGTAGTCTGAGAGTTATTGTCTTTCCGAGGACAGTACTTTAATGGAAAGACAACTCTCGGTTCATTCAGTGTATACCACCTTATACACCCACTACATCAACCCGAAGAATCCTCTTCGCCTGACTAAGGTAAATCAATTCAGTTGATGTGTAATAGTCTTAGTAAATAGAATGCCCAATTCTATTGTTGAATTGTGTCTAAGACACCGAGATAAATTTCTATTATTTTTTTTATTTTTATTTTTATTATTTAATTTTAATTTTAATTTTTTCTTTTTGGCAGGTATTAAATCTCAAGCCATTGCAGCTAAAGGGAGTACAAATTTCTGAAAAAATTTATAAATTCTCATAAACTCTCCAGGTAATATTGTTATATTTTGGCAGCTTAGAGATTTAATCTGTTCCGTTTGTATGAGCGTTTGGCATCGCGATCATACAAAGTAGAGTCAAAAAATTTTCCGTTAGGATTGCCTAATTCTTTCGAAGAAATTTTTAACGACTTTATAAGTATGGCTGATGATGAGTAGAGTAATCATGGGGATGACTTGGAAAATCAAGGTGACCAACCTGCTAGAACCCTTAGAGATTATTTGCAGCCTACAAGAACAAGTACCCCCTCTTGCGTGGTATTTCCCGCCAATGCAAGAAATTTTGACATTAAACCTGGGGTAATTCAATTGCTGCCCAAGTTTCATGGGCTTGATTCTGAAAGCCCATATCTACACCTTAAGGAATTTGACGAGGTCATTGCCACTTTGCATCTTAACAATGTTACTGATGATGTTGTTAAGCTGACTAATCAATGAGTGTGGTGTAAATTCTTTTTGGCATCCTTTCATAAGACTACTTATTCTTTATTGATTAAGCGGTTTTTCATATAGGTTATATGTGAGATGCTTGATTTTGCTTACATTATTCCACTCACATATATTTAAGAGTGTTACACCAATTTCAAAGTGATTTCAATTGTTGAGTGTTAACACCGGTAAGGTTTGAATCAAAACATACTTTCCGATAGAAATTCAAGGTCATGTTTATCTGGACACTGCGAGTGTGTTTTTGTTGGCTAATATTTTCACTCACATTGAGCATTGAGAGCATGTGGAATTTATTTGGTAGTTGTTAGTGTTTTGAGTTTGAACTAATTCTTGTTGCTAAAAAAAAAAAAAGATTTTATTTTCTTGAGTCTTTGTTTTTGTTTTTGTTTTGAGTCGCTTGAATTGCTAGGGACTAGCAATAAGCTGGTTGGGGGGTGTGATAATAGCTTAAAAGTATCTATTTTCTCTATTAAAATAAGTATTATCATATTCTATTTATTCTAATTCTTGCATTATATAATTAATTTTGGAATAGTGTTTAATTTCTAATCTTGAGTTTAAATAATATATTAATGAAATGAATTATGTTTATGTAGGAATGGGAAGATAGATAAAAGAAAACATGAATTGTTACTACACAATTCCTATGTGAGCCAATCTAAAAGAAAGGAGCCAAGAGGTGGGGCCATGACTTGGATCTTCTTTAATGATGTGTAGTGTTATTGTGGGAGTAAAATTCATGAAGATATGGGACTCAAAGAAAACCGTGTGGTAAGAAGATAGACAAATAAGAGAAGAAGTGGAAGATAGGAGGGCTGTACGAAATCAAATAGAAAAAGGTTTCTTCTCTTGATATAAGGAGCTGCATGACACAAATTGAAAAAAAAAAAGAAAAAAAGCAGACGTGAAGGAAGGAAAAAAATTCTGGAGAGTTCGGATTTTTGGGGAAAGAAGCAGCATCGTGTAGTAGATTTTTGGGGTTTTTCTGGAGAGCAGTCCTACAGTTTTTCCTTTATTTTCATAATCATGAGTGGCTAAATTTCTAGCTAAGGCTAGGGGTAAAGCCTAGTATTTTTATTATGTGTTCTTGAGACAATTTGTTCTTCATAGATTAATAATTAAATTTTGGGGATGATTTTAATTTGAGAATAGTTTTATGTTACTAAGTTTATTTTGATTCATTATGATTTTTGTTTATATCAAATACTTACTTTTGTTTGATTTGTTATGATTCGAAAATATAGTGAATGCTTAATTTATTGTAACATTGTTATTAAAATCAAATTCTTTATCAACTCATATTTAATTTATCTTTATTTTTTAGTGCCTAATTGTTTTATCTTCCGATTAGGAGAGTTTATTCTCTACCTAATTGTGTTAAAAATATGTCTCAGGAATACGTAATAGAATGCTAGGTAGATCCCTAAAGCCTTAGTGTTTCCCATCAACTTTCTCAAGCTCTTTTTCATTAATTTAGTTTAGTTGCTTTAAGTTTACTTTATAATTAATCATCTCATTGCTCCACTTTATAAGTGAAAAACAATTCAATTTATTTTTCAGCACAATAATAGGATTTTTACTTAGTGTCTACCATTCCCTGTGGATCGACCTCGTACTTATCGAGATTTATTACTTGCGATAGCCTACACTTGGGTTTGCACTCTTTTTGGCTCAACAGTAACCTTGCTGATTTGGCTATCTTACTTGGTGGCCGATTGGGCTGCTAACTTCGCAGTGGGACTTATTTCCAACAGTCAAAAGGATCCTCGGAAATCTGATGATCATGCTGATATTCTAGCGTTTTGGGCTCCCTTTCTTTTGTTACACCTTGGTGGTCCAGATACAATAACTGCTTTTGCTCTGGAGGATATTGCCCTCTGGCTAAGGCACTTGGTTGGGCTCATAAGACAAGTTGCTGCTGCTATTATTGTCTTCAGTCAATCCCTTCCCAGAAATAAGTTATGGGTCCCCACTGTCCTTCTGTCTGTCGCTGGAACCATCAAGTATTGTGAGCGAACGTGTGCTTTATTTCTTGCAAACCTGAATAGATTTCGGGAATCTATGTTTAAAGAAAATATCCTAGGACCTAACTATACAAAGCTCATTGAGGAATATAGTTCGAAGAAAGATGCCAAACTCGAAACTCGGATGGTAATTATACCAGAATGTAAAGACTCCAATATTGAACTTAATGCAGCCGATAGTCAAGATCGGGAGCTGGATGATCTTGAGATGGTGGAACATGCTTATTTTTTCTTCAAAAACTTTGGGGGTCTCATCGTGGATCTCATCTTTAGTTTTCGCGAGGGCAATGAGAGCCGACTGTTTTTCCGTCTGAGACGCCCAACAGATGCCTTTAATGTCCTAGCGGTTGAACTCAACTTCATCTATGAAGTTCTCTATGCCAAGGTTGTCGTGGTGCATTCAATGTTTGGATACTTTGTCCGGTTTATATCTTGGTGTGCGGTTGTGGCAGCCCTTTCAACCTTCTATTTACTAGATAAGCAGTGTTTTCGCAAGATTGACATTGGAATTTCCTATACCTTGCTCTTTGGTGCCATAGGCTTAGATACAATTGCTCTCTTAATGTTGGTTTTCTCTGATTGGACTGTTGCTTCCATCAAGAAGTCGTCGAGGGCCCAAGATAATATCTGCATAGCCTATATAAAGAGACGCATCCTCTCTCTCCTAAAATACTATCTCACTCTCAAAAAGATAAAGTGGCCGAATACAGATTCAACAAGTAATAATTGCTTGGAACGGGCTAGACAAGTCCTATTCCGAAGGTGGTCTGAATCTCTACATCAATACAACTTGATAGATTATTGTCTAAAAGAACCTCCAAAAAAGAACCTTACAAGCTTTGATTATTTTACCCTTAAGGATTTCTATGATCAGATAAAATACGTTGACAAGACACCATTTACAAAAGAGCTATGGTCTTTCATCTTTCATCAGCTGAGAAAGAAATCCATTATGGCAAATGATCCTGATAGTACGAAGAGGATATGTTCAGCTCGAGGTGATTGGGCTCTACAGAATACTGATTCGAGTATTGAGAGTAGCAAGTTGATGCATTATATTGTTGATGTTGATTATGACCAGAGCCTTATATTATGGCATATTGCTACAGAACTTTGCTATCAAGATGAGATAGGAAAGGAGGGTCATGATAAAGACAATACAGATGATCGTAAAATTTGTAAAATCCTTTCGGATTATATGTTATATCTTCTAGTTATGCAGCCTAGTATGATGTTTGTTGTAGCAGGTATTGGCCAAAAAAGATTTCGTGATACTTGTGCCGAGGCCAAAAATTTCTTCAACAGAAAGCTTGACGGAAATGTACAATATCAACATAAACAGGCTTGTGCTAAAATCCTAGAAGTCAATACTGATGTGGAACGTGTTGCTATGAATGCAAGCAAATCTGTGCTCTTTGATGCATGCATTCTCGCCAAAGAGCTACAAAAGTTAGATGGGCCGAAGAAATGGAGTCTAATGAGTGAAGTGTGGGTGGAATTGTTGTCTTATGCTGCAAGCCATTGCAAGGCCAATACTCATGCTGCTCAACTAAGCAAAGGAGGAGAGCTTATTACATTTGTCTGGTTATTAATGGCTCATTTTGGCATAGGGGATCAGTTCCAAATAAATACTGGTCGTACAAGAGCAAAATTGATTGTGGGTAAGTAAACTAAATAAACTGGTCATCCAATGGCTTCTTTCTAAGTAGAACTTTTTATAAATAATAATAATAATAATAATAATTTGTAGGATGGGATAGATTTTGTTGTATCTTTATTTCCTTGTGGGAATGGAGATGTTTGTGATGTATGTGAAAACACTAGTATATCTTGGCTCCACAGCTAAGTTTAACTCAAAGCAAATGCTTCTCATCACCATTGAATTTGTTGGCAATTGTTAAAGTATTGATTAAATTATTAAATTTACCTTTTCTTATTAGCATAACTACTTTTAGTGGTTCACCCGAAATTTTTTATTACAGAAACTTTGGAACCTGATTAAATGTTGCAAATTTTACACTCTTTCACTAAGGCTGTAAATGCGGACAGATATTAACCGCAATTATTAGCTATCCGCACATGCGAATCTGGATAGCGGTTTTTAGGGTATACAGATGTGATTATTAACAGAATCAGCATTCTCTTTATATATAACATATTATATGTGTGTGTGTATATATATATATATATAATAAATCCATTATGGGGTATTTGTATTTTCTTTATTATTTTTAAGTTGGAATGTGAAATAAATATAGATTTTATCTAAAACAGGTCCAAAACACTAAAAAGAAGTCCAAACTGTAACGACCCGCCCCAAAGCATAAATACCATATAATATAATGGCACACATGCAAAGCGACGCCTTACACTGAACTTGAATATATTAGAGCCAAATAGCTCTAAATAATAAACCTGTAAAAATTTGAGATCAACATAGCCAAATCAAATTGGCTAAACCTGTAACATATCTATTTACTCAATCATCATATCAGAGATTATAATCTCACAGCGGAAATATCTTTCTTTCAACAACATAAACAATAATTCTAGAACATAACACCATAGAGCATCTAAGAAGACATTTAAATAAATACATGTTTACATTGTTCAACACATAACAAAATGAACATCGGTACATCAACCATGCCCACGTGCCACATACGACACGATACCCCATACATCACATGAGTATGTACATCACTAAGTGTGGTGTACAACAAAAGCCGAACTAACAAAGCTAGTCCACAAAATATCTACAAAGCGACCCAAGTACTTAGCTACCGGGTCATCTTTCTCTTCGTCTTCACCTGCATCCACAATGTCTATGCGATCGTGGGTTCACCACGATAACACAGGAGAATATATGAGTCCACATTTCTCAGAAAGTATAAGAGTCACTAAGCATTTCTAAATGAGCCATCTTTTTATAATTTAAAGGTATCCCCAAGTGTTTACAATACCGGCTATATCAAGGTTTCCAAAAAGAGTTTGTGATGTAAAATTCATAGCTTGTGAAGTAAACTTAAGAGACACTATTGTTAACAAATAGGATTCTCACAAATCTCATGCAATGCAATACAATGAAATGTTTGTTTTCATGATCAATTATCCATTCCAGTCTTAATGCATCTCATTTCACTCTGGGACTGTTCCCGACGGCTTAATAGAGGTCTCTACCTCTCGTTTACGGCTTAAGGGACTATTCCCTCATGTCTGACATAAGAGGACTGCTCCTCTTAGGACTGTTCCCTTATTAGTGTGTTTTTGAGGACTATTCCTCTAGGGGACTATTCCTTGATATGATTATTACTTGTTATCTGCATTAGGACTGTTCCATCGTGCAGGGACTATTCCCAATTTAATGATATCTTTATGCACATTAGTTCATGATAAGTGCTGAATGTTACACATTCAAGGCCCTTAATTCAACTGATTTTAATCTCTTAGTTTCATTATATATATGATCGTTTTGTGTTGTTTTTGTGTTTTTCCCTTATTTTGTAGGTTTTAGAAGAAAGCACTCAATTCATCAAGTTTCGGGCTTAGAAGAGATGTTGGGAAAAGCTGAAGATTTGGCTAGAGCATATCCATATTTGGCTAGAGCCATCACTTGGCTAGAGCCATATTTGCATTTTGCTAGAGCCTCACTTGCTAGCCATATCTGCATTTGGCTAGAGCCATCACTTAGCTCGAGCCATATCCATGTTTAGCTCGAGCCATCACTTGGCTCGAGCCATATCCCTATTTAGCTCGAGCCTCTTGCGCGCTGAACAGTAAAGTCGGCGAACCCGATTTGAAAGATCCTAAAACCTATTCCAACTCGATTTTGGACTTCCTAGGGTGCCGAAATTGACTAGGGTTGTTCCTAAAACTCTATAAATACTCCCTAAGTCCTCCAAACAAATAACACAAGCTTGAGGAGAAGAATCAAAGGCTTCAAAGAAGGGTTTTTCTTAGTTTTTTCTTTCTTTTAGTTTTTCTTTGTTATTTTCTTATGGGGATGATTTCATCCAAATTATGTATAGCTAATACTTTAGTTAGGGTCGATTGAAGCCTAATCATGTCTTTTTAGGTTTCAATTTGTCTTGCTACAATTCATGTTTTGATGCTTAATTGATTTATCTCCGGTTTTTGTTTCGTTCTTTATATGGGTTATGTATGGGTTTGATCATCTTATGCATATACATGTGTAGAGTGTTATCTAGGTCAATTTGGATGACGAGTCCTGGGCCTAGTGAGTGAAAAAAACCAATTGCGGGTTCTTGGGTAATCAACATGAAAGACCGAAATATACACATGTTCTAGGTTTTAGTATGTTTGTCGATCTCCATAGATTTATGCTTTCTTGAGGAACAACTTAGTTACACCCATGCTAAATCCTCAAGAAAGAAAAGAGTTATAGTATAACCCATGCCTAATCTCGTTGTTTAGGGAGATCAATAGCTTTTGAAGTATAACACCATGCCTTAGGCTGGCAACATTGAGTATCTTGATATGGTTGTAGCATTGTGCATATTGTTTACCTTATTTGAGTATGATTAAGCGGTGGATATCGAGCCTAGCCCTTATATTATTATTTCAATTCAATATTTATTTTGTTCCATTCAACATATCTTTTTAGGAATTGCTTTTTAAACATAGTTTACAATCCTCGTGGGAATGATCTCGTATTTCCTTCTATATTATCGTTTTGTCTTGTGCACTTGCGAGTAAAACGTGCATTTATTCGCCTATTTTTTAGGTGGATATTTGTAACAAAAGTTTTTGGCGCCGTTGCCGGGGATTGTGTTAAATTGTGTTTTTAAAGTTTTTCCTTTTAGTTTATTTATTTTTGTTTATTTTCATCTAAAAAAAAAAAAAAAAAAATTCTAACTTTTGTTCAGTTTCTGTTCTGATCTGTTTTTTGCAGAGATGGCGAAGAAATCATAGCAAACCCACGGCAAGAAGGCGATGAAAAGTTCTTCATTCCACAAAACCTCAATCACCATCATGCATCGCTACCCAGCCAAATGCACAAGGCAGCTTCAATTTATCCCCTCATTTACTCAACATGCTTCCACATTTTAGAGGCACACCTCCGAGGATCCATACTTTGCCATAAGAGATTTCTTTGACTTTGCAAGACGCAAACATTCATAGGCTTAACTCAGAGTATATCAGGTTAATTCTCTTCCCTTTTTTCATTAAAAAATTGCTAAGTTGTGGTTGAACTCTTTGGCTGCAGGTTCTATTAACAATTGGGGGAGTTAGCA
>FXXK01003254.1:10291-20541 GCA_900184695.1 Betula pendula | reverse complement strand
GAACATTCCTCTGCTTTATAATCAAATCCCGTATATCTGTGTCATTGAATTTCTCGATTCCAATCTTTCCTTCTTCTCCTGCCATTGCTCCCACTCCGAACTGATGCTCTGATACCAGTTGTTAGGAAATATGGACTTATTTCCTCCAGACCCGTGAGATGCAAATAATAAGAAGAAAGCAAAAATTAATCAAAATTACACACGACACCAAGATTTAAGTGGTCTGCTTAACAAGCCCACATCCACTGTTGGGACGATCCGGAAAAATTCACTATCAAAGAAGAGTGAGTAACAAAGAGCATTACAGAGAAAAATATACTCAAACCCAAAAGGCCCCAATTACACCCAAGTTCACTCTCACACAACAGAGAACTAAATAATTGGAACCTTGTCAACTTCTACAAGAAGTAAGGAGAGATCTCACCCAAAACAGAGGGATGCTGTCGAGCTCAGAAAACCAGTGCCGAATGCTCAGAATCCAATCCTCCACCGTTCACAATGAAGATTCACAGTTCATGAACATGCCCACCAATTTTCAGCTCAATCGGACCACCAACGCTCGTTGATCGGAGCCGTTGATCAAGTCTGGACGGAAGTTCCAGAAACTGATGTAGGAATCAGTTTTTCTCTCTCTCTCTCTGTTGCTCTTTCTTTCTCTTGCTCTCACTCTTCTTCTTTTCTCTCTACTCTTCGTCTTATCATAACTGAATGGCCAAGGCCATTTAATAGCCAGCACACCATAGAAAGAAGTCAACAAAAGGATGCTAAACATGTGCTCCACCTACTTCAAGGCAGCAAAGTTTGAAATCAAGGCAGCAAAGCTTGAAAGATAACAAGGCAGCAAAGTTTGAAAGATCAATTCAAGTCACAAATGCCAACAGAGGATTCCTTGATTGTTGTTGGTGGCCCTGGGTCTATGAATTTTACGATCGCGTCCATCCTCCAGTTGCAATTAGGACAAATTGTGCTTTTGTCATCAGTCACGTAACTGATACACTTCGTGTTATAGCCTGGGTACGAACATCTATACAATTGACGGAATGTTGACCCAAGGTTTGGCAACAGGAGAGGGAGTTTAGCACCAGGCGTGACTACTTTGGGTTCTAGCAGAAAGCGTTTGTCTTTGTCTGGTTGGATGTAAGTAACACAAATATTTTCAATGCTCTGGCAGAGGCTTGGCAAGCAGCCTACCATGCCACCTCCCTCTTTCAGAAGCCTCGTGACTGCTCCGACCGGCAGAGTGAAAATGCTATAGAGGAAATCAACAAATTCCTTGTCTGCTTCAGCAAAGAGTACCCGTTGGCCCTTCTTATCTATAAATAGCTTTAGGCTTACTTTGGTCGTTGCAGCCATGTTAGGTATGTGAATGATATGATGAATTGTCGAATGGATTCAGTATGGCAAGAGCACTCAATAGGCTTCGCTTTATAATCTTTTGGCCTACGCAGAATTCGCTCTGGCAAGTACCTTCTTATGCTACGCTTTCCATTGGCAGCCCCAAATAGTATAAAGTACTCATTAGGATTTCCATGATTTGTGTATACTATAACCTTGAAACGAGGTATAATAAGTAAAATATCCAATCTGACTTTTCTTTATTATCATATTTGATTCCAATCAAATTTATGACTACTTTGAAACAAAATAATAAGGTTCAATTATTAAATTATGAGATATATAATAACTTATGAACTGAAAAAGAAAAAAGTAAAACATATATAATATCAACTTATGCTTTTGAGCGGTGATACGAAGCGGCTCTTCAAGGAAAAGTAGGACTTAGCAGCTAAGCTTTAGGATGAAATTGTTTGATATTGAGAAAAAGAAAAGGCAACATAAACATAAAAATAAAAAGAGGAAAAAAAATTTTTTTCCCTTTTTTTAAAAAAATGACTTATGCTCTAAGACAAAAAAAAATCAAAAGATATCTAATATTAACTTTTGATTTTTTTTTTTTTAAAGTAACTTTTGATTTAGAGTTTTGAGAGCGTTATATGGAAGTGGCTTTTCATGGAAAAGTGAAAAGCAGCGGATAGTAGTTCACCATTATGAATTTCTTCGACCTGGTGCGATTGCTTTACTTTTGTCGGCCATGAGGTTTCGTACGACATATTTCCCGCATTTTACCTTCACATGGGAGAAATAACTAGCGATTCCCATATACAAAAGTAATTGGAATTAAGAAAAAATCTATATGGTTATTGACTAGCAAGGGTTAAATGTGATTTTTATAAGAGTAATTATATATGTTAATTTATATTTATTTTGTGTTTATTAAAATTGATGTAGTTTTTAAAATTATTATTAAATTTTTAATTCAATAACAATTTTAAAAGTCATATCAATTTTAGTAAACACAAAATAAACAAGAGGGTTGACATATATCATTTCTCTTTTTATAGAATCTATATAGTTATTATTCAAACACTTTGTGGAATTTGTTACTTTTTAAGTCTTAGGGCTTGTTTTATCTTTTTAATTAGAACACGCAGACGCTTCTAATTTGTTTTACCTAATCTTTTGCTACGTCATATTTTTATAGAATATGATTCTCTCTGTTTCAAATGAAATGAAGAGTATTTATTTCATAATTAACATTTAAAATTAGTATATTTAACGGTTTACATGATCTTAATTATGTGACCACGTATTTTAAAAAAATTAGATAATATAACTTCATGTACATTGTTAAAAACACTAATTTTAAATTCTAGTCATAAAATAAATAATATTCATTTTAAATGAAATAAAAAGAAATCTTGTCCTATTTCCCACCAAGTTGTGTGTTCTTATAACATTGAAACCATGCATAAATAAATGATAGATTAATATGATTTTTTTTTTTTTTTAATAGAAAGTATTCAAATGTAGTTTTCTAACAAAGTTATGAATTCATTATTGCATTTGATGCTACTTAAATCTACAAGTTTGAAAGAAGATGATAGAGTTCATTCATTAAAAAGGAAAAAAAAAAATTGTATGATAACCTATGCCGGCCTAAGGAAAAAAAGAAAGAAAGTAAAAGATATATAAGAACCTTTTTATTTTTCTAAGCCAAATAGGGAAAAGGAAAAGGAAGAGGACAAAGGTATATTATATATAAGAACTTGGTTATACGGAAGTAGCTTTTCAAGGAAAAGCAAGAGCTAGTAGCTAGTTAATTATTAGCTTTAGTGTCCTCTCACCATTATGAATTTCTTTGGCCGGCCTGGTGCAATTGCTTTACTTTTGAGCTAAGGGTTCGTGTGTGGCAGTGTGGGTTTGGCATGTCCATTGCATTACTAGCTTTGTCGACATGCATGTTTCTATTATTTTAGCTTCTTTTTTTTTTGTTTTTTTTTTGCTTTTTTGTTTTTTTTTTTTTACTAGCATTTTAGCTTGACATGGTAGAAAAATAGTGATTTCCAGCTACAAAAGTAAATTTGTGAAAATGAAGAAACAATCTGCATAAAATTCTTTGGTGGAGAAATTATATGATCATAATCCTTCACAAATAACAGTCAGATGAAGTATTTAATTGTTATCATATATATTGGTACAATTTTCAGAAACCCTTTTCAACTCAAAGTTAAAGGAAATCGAATCAATGAACAAAACTTACTTGGAATTGCGGTTTTGAGAACTATTTTCTAAAGTTCTTCATAAGTTATAGAAGGTATTTTTTGTTTTTGTTTGAACAAGTGTTTTTTAATATAACATAAAAATCAAAACTGTTTTTATGTTTTTAGGAATGTTTTGTGTTTAAATAATTTGTCAGCGTTTTTGTTTTGAAAAGAGAAAACAAAAAATACAAAACAAAAATTTTGACAAACACTATCTAGTCTCTTTTACGAAAATTTCATAGAGCTCTTTTCTCACTATTCACCCAAGCTCAGTAACATAATAGACAAAACAACATCAAGGCTGAAACACAACTTAAGTGCTCAAAAAGAATAATGTTAGAAACTCATTTTTATCTCACAAGTATTTTATAATGCAGACGTTGTAGTCTCAACTAACCCTTTTAGATTAGTCATTCTCAAAAAAAAAATAAAAAATCAATAGTTGATTAAGACTGTCACGTTACCATTGTGTAATAGTTATGGGATAAAAATTTGATTTCTAACATTACTTGCTCAAAAATTTTGGCCATATCCAATC
The DNA here is from genome assembly GCA_900184695.1 of Betula pendula. NCBI lineage: Eukaryota > Viridiplantae > Streptophyta > Magnoliopsida > Fagales > Betulaceae > Betula > Betula pendula. The sequence goes on along the minus strand of FXXK01003254.1, from coordinate 16,401 downwards.
TCCCAACTTCTAAGAATTCTAATAGCTAGCTGAAACCCATTAAGAAACTTTCACAAAATAGGATTAGAAAACCCTAATACATAACTTAATTGGTTGCATGGTTTTAAGCCTTTAATAACAATTAATTCTTATCTTTTCCTTTGCATTTTTACTGAGTCAAACTGATATATTCTAGTGATTCAAAAAGAAGAATAATAAAAGGAAAAAGAAACAAAGAAAAAAGATGAGACGTACTACAACACTAACCAATTTACTTTCGTTTTAAAAAATTTCTTTTGTATAATTATTTATTTTATTTTATTCAGGGTATTTTTGTAAAGCTTCAGGAATAAAATGCAATTTAACTGTTTTACAAAAAATAGAAGAGTATTTTTAATTAATATTTAGTCAAATATTTATAAAAATAACTTTTAAATATTTTGGGGCATTACAATTTTTATTATTTGGAGACATTGACAATTTATAGTAATTTAAAAAAATATTATTTTAATTTAAAATTTGTAAAAGACATTATCAATTAAATAATACTTTGAGATCACTTTTCCTTATTTGACAAGCTTTTACTTTGAGACGTACTAGCTAGGATGCTTCTTTGAAAAGGTTTTTTTTTTTTTTTTTTTTTTTTTTTTTCTTCCTGCAATTTAAAAGGTAGTTTTTCAAAAAGGTTTTTCATATTTTAGAGTGTTTGGCATAAAATGGTTTACGCTTCTCACTTATATAAATCATTTTTCGCTTCGGGTAGGCAATTGTGAGTAGGCTCCTTTATAGAAGCTATTTGTCGGAATAGGTCTCGAATTGTCCGAATACCTGCGCAACAAGTGGCCTCATAAAGGCCCTCTCACAAGATTTGTGTGCTCAAATTTCAAGCAATATGGACATGCAATTTTATGCACTAGATCTCAATATATCCTAACTTCAAATGCCTTTTATTATCACTCTTTATCTGCAACTCATTTACGTTGTCTCTCTTTTCGTCATAGCTCTTCAAATTATATGAAAATATAATCAATATTTGACGATTTTCCATACAAGCCAAAAGACAAAAAAATAATTTTTAAACCATTTTCAGGGTTGCAAACAAACAACAGAAAATATACACTTTTCAAATTATATATAAAAAAAAGTAATAATTAATATTTGATATTTTTCATACGAGTCAAAAGCCAAAAAATTAATTTTCAAACCATTTTTAAAGTTATAAACAAACAACAAAAAATATACACTTTTTTACGCCGAAACAAGCAGAGTGATTGAAAAGTTAAGAACTTAAGATACTAATAATTTACTTTTTTATAGTCTTTGAGCTATAATCTTTTCGGGTTTTCTTATACATATGTGATAAGAGGGACCGCATATACTCAAGGGATCAATTAGAAAGAAATTCTGGACACCTTTTTTTAAAAATTTTTTATTTCAATTGTATATATTTCCCAACTTGCAAACTAGATTTTAGAGCAAAAAAAAATTTTATAAAAAAAAAAGGCTTGGCGCCACAAGTGTATTTGAATGTGGCGCAGTACATGAAGTCATCACCCAAACTTACTAAGAGTCTGTTTGATATTGTGTTAAAGAATTTAAAGAATACTTTTAGTACTTAAAAAATTGTGTCAAACAAAAAACGGGTTTGTTTGATAAAAAATTTTAAAAGTACTTTTTTAACTTTTTACTCTAAAAATTACCAAAACGCACTTTTGAGAAAAGTTTAAAAATAAAGCTTTTGCTAAAAAGTTCTATTTAACTTTAAAAGTTTTATTTCCCAACACAATCCCAAACAAACCCTAAAAATTAGAAAAAATAAAGAATTGACGTCTCACAAAGGAAGAACTTATAGAGTATTTTACTCAAGCAAATAGTTTTAGAAAAATATAACTCTTCATTAATTACTAATCATGCGCTACATCACCTTATATAAGGCTACCAATTTATTAGACAAACAGTCACATATATAACATAGACAAGTAGGACTTGAATCAGAATTATGTTATGTTTAGTACACGAAATGATTATTTTTTAAAATAATCTTTATTAAGATTGAAAGGAGTAGAATGGATTAGTTCTGTAATAGCCATGAAAAAATGACTATTTCTTCAATTGAAAGAATAGTCATTCCTCTCAATTGAAGGAATAGTCATTCCTCTCAATTGAAAGAATAATCATTCACTTATTGCTATATATTTTAAGGTTAATCCATTCAACTTATTCTATTATTAATAAAGACTATTCTTTAGAATAACCATTCTGCATACCAAACGTGTATTTAACCTTAAAAAACAAATAGAACAACTAAAAGATAAGGAAATAAAAGACACTTGATAACATTATACTTTTGATGACTGTTAGTAGAAGAAGTAGAATTGCCAATTAACGGGCAAGAGCATTCACAGCAGAAGTCCTATATTTTGTTCTCGAAAATGTCAAAAAAAGTCACAAAAAATCACCCACAGCAGATATCCTATAAGAGCACTCACATTGGGCTCAACAAATGTTTGGCTAAATTTTAGCTAAAACATCACTTTTTTTATTTTAGCTAACAACTTTTTAAAAGAACCTACATCCGGCTCAGCATTTTAATTAATAACTTTTACTATTTCATTTAAATATTCATTATCTATTCTTTTTTTTTTTTCTCCAACAATCATATTTTTGAAATCTTATAAATTTCTAACAATTATTGTCGACTGGATAGTATGGCAAAGCACTCAAAGGTTCGCGTTATCAATCTTTTGCTAGCAGAATTCGCTCTGGCAAGTACCTTCTTATGCTAGCTTACCTTGCAGCCCCAATAGTATAAAAGTACTATTAGGGTTTCCATATTGTGTATAACTATAAACTTGAACGATGGTACTAATAAGTAAAATATCCAATCTGACTTTTCTTTATATCATATTGGATTCCAATCCAAATTTATGACTACTTTGAACAAAATAATAAGTTCAATTATAAATTATGAGATAGATAATAACTTATGAACTGAAAAAAAAAAGTAAAACATGATATGATATATCAACTTATGCTTTGAGCCGGTGATACGAAGCGGCTCTTAAGGAAAAGTAGGACTTAGCAAGCTAAGCTTTAGGAGGAAATTGGTTGATATTAGAAAAAGAAAAGGCACATAAACATAAAAATAAAAAAGGAAAAAAATTTTTTCCTTTTTTTTAAAAAAATGACTTATGCCTAAGAAAAAAAAATCAAAAGATCTAATATTAACTTTTGATTTTTTTTTTTAAAGTAACTTTTGATTTAAGAGTTTTGAGAGCGTTATATGGAAAAAGGTTTTCATGGAAAAGTGAAAAGCAGCGATAGTAGTTTCACCATTATGAATTTCTTCGACCTGGTGCTATTGCTTTTACTTTTGTCGGCTGAGGTTCGTACGACATATTTCCCGCATTTTACCTTCACATGGGGAAATAACTAGCGATTCATATACAAAGTATTGAATTAAGAAAAAATCTATATGGTTATTGACTAGCAAGGGTTAAATGTGATTTTATAAGAGAATTATATATGTTAAATTTATATTTATTTTGTGTTTATTAAATTGATGTAGTTTTAAAATTATTATTAAATTTTAATTCAAAACAATTTTAAAAGTCATATAAATTTAGTAACACAAAATAAACAAGAGGTTGACATATACATTTTCTCTTTTATAGAATCTATATAGTTATTATTCAAACACTTTGTGGAATTTGTTACTTTTAAGTCTTAGGGCTTGTTTTATCTTTTTAATTAGAACCACGCAGACGCTTCTAATTTGTTTTACCTATCTGTTTGCTACGTCATATATTTATAGAATATGATTCTCCTGTTTCAAATGAAAATGAAGAGTATTTATTTCATAATTAACATTTAAAATTATATATTTAACGGTTTACATGATCTTAATTATGTGACCACGATTTTTAAAAAATTAGATAATATAACTTCATGTACATTGTTAAAAACACTAATTTTAAATTCAGTCATAAAATAAATAATATTCATTTAAATGAAATAAAAAGAAATCTTGTCCTATTTCCACCGAAGTTGGTCTTATAGACATTGAAACCATGCATAATAAATGATAGATAATATGATTTTTTTTTTTAATAGAAGTATTCAAATGTAGTTTTCTAACAAATTATGAATTCATTATTGCATTTGATGCTACTTAAATCTACAAGTTAAAGAAGATTGATAGAGTCATCATTAAAAAAGAAAAAAAAAAATTGTATGATAACTATGCCGGCCTAAGGAAAAAAAGAAAGAAAGTAAAAGATACTATAAGAACCTTTTATTTTTCTAAGCCAAATAGGGAAAAGGAAAGGAAGAGGACAAAGGTAATGTATATATAAGAACTTGGTATACGGAAGTAGCTTTTTCAAGGAAAAGCAAGAGCTAGTAGCTAGTTAATTATAAGTTAGTGTCCTCTCACCATTATGAAATTCTTTGGCCGGCCTGGTGCAATGTCTTACTTTTGAGCTAAGGTTCGTGTGTGGCAGTGTGGGTTTGGCATGTCCTTGCATTACTAGCTTTGTCGACATGCATGTTTTATTATTTTAGCTTCTTTTTTTTTTTTTTTGCTTTTTTGTTTTTTTTTTTTACTAGCATTTTAGCTGACATGTAGAAAAAGTGATTTCCGCTACAAAAGTAAATTTGTGAAAATGAAGAAACAATCTGCATAAATTCTTTGGTGGAGAAATTATATGATCATAATCCTTCACAAATAACAGTCAGATGAAGTATTTAATTGTTATCATATATATTGGACAATTTTCAGAAACCCTTTTCAACTCAAAGTTAAAGGAAATCGAATCAATGAACAAAACTTTACTTGGAATTGCGGTTTTGAGAACTATTTCTAAAGTTCTTCATAAGTTTATAGAAGGTATTTTTTGTTTTGTTTGAACAAGTTTTTTTTAATATAACATAAAAATCAAAACTGTTTTTAGTTTTTAGAATGTTTTGTGTTTAAATAATTTGTCAGCGTTTTTGTAAAGAGGAAAACAAAAAAATACAAAACAAAAATTTTGACAACAACTATCTAGTCTCTTTTACGAAAATTTCATAGAGGCTCTTTTTCACTATTCACCCAAGCTCAGTAACATAATAGACAAAACAACATCAAGGCTGAAACACAACTTAAGTGCTCAAAAAGAATAATGTTAGAAACTCATTTTTATCTCACAAGTATTTTATAAATGCAGACGTTGTAGTCTCAACTAACCCTTTTAGATTAGTCATTCTCAAAAAAAAAATAAAAACATAGTTGATAAGACTGTCACGTTACCATTGTGTAATAGTTATGGGATAAATTTGAATTTCTAACATACTCTGCTCAAAAATTTGGCAATATCCAATCTCCCAACTTCAAGAATTCAATAGCTAGCTGAAACCCATTAAGAACTTTCACAAAATAGGATAGAAAACCCTAATACATAACTAATTGTTGCATGGTTTTAAGCCCTTTAATAACAATTAATTCTTATCTTTCCTTTGCATTTTATGAGTCACAACTGATATTGCCCCTAGTGGGGGGGGAAATTTGCTATCGTCATCAGCCACGGAACTAACACAATTACTGAATGTGTTCGTACTCGAACACCTATACAATTTACGGAATGTTGAGCCAACGTTGGGCAAAAGGAGAGGGACTTTAGCACCGGGCATGAATACTTTGGGTTCTAACAGGAAGCATTTGTCTTTGCCTGGTTGGATGTGAGTAACACTCATATTTTCAATGCTCTGGTAGAGGCTTGGCAAGCTGCCTACCATGCCACCTCCCTCTTTCAAAAGCTTCGTGACAGCTCCGACCGGCAGAGTGAAAATGCTAAAGAGAAAATCAACAAATTCTTTGTCTGCTTCAGCGAAGAGCACCCGTTGGCCTTTCTTGTCTATTAAAAGCTTCAGGCTTACTTTGGCCGTTGCAGCCATATTAGATATGTGAATGATGATGAATCTTCGAATGGATTCAGTCAAGTAAGTGCCCTCTATATATTGGCTTGGCTTTATAGTCTTTTGGCCTACACTCACAGAATTCGCTCTGGCAAGTGCCTTCTTATGCAAGCTACGCTTTCCATTGGCAGCCCCAAGTAGTCTAAAGTACCCATCAGAATTTTCACTTCTAGATA
>FXXK01003252.1:0-10670 GCA_900184695.1 Betula pendula | reverse complement strand
TTCTGGAGATTTCAACCTAAAATGCATAACCATATATCACTCTTATAATTGTTCACTTTTCTCTGAAGGGATGATGTAGTTCAAGTTGAAACATGGATGCCTGCAACAGGAACGCGTGACGGGCTTGTCCGTGATTACAGGACAGGCGAAATTCTTATGCGAGCAAACAGGTAATTATTGACACTTGCTGTCGTGAATATATATATATTATTTTTTATAATGGTTCTAGATGGTGGTTTTTATCTTGCCTATACGCAGCCGGTTTTTGATGATGAATAAGGAAACAAGGAAATTAACTTTGGTAAAGGAAGCATGGGCAGAGATAGAGCCTTATGTTTTGAATTGTGAACCTATCATTAAAAATAAAAAGGATAAGAGAAAACTTGTGCAATTGGAGCTTGATACAGCGGATTATGTCCGAACAGGCATAGCAGTAAGTGTCTTGAACTTGGAATCTGAAGTTTTTACAGCTTTTATGTAGCAATCTTTTCTTTCCTATTTTGTTAAACAAATTAATTAAAGCTCTTTATTCCTTATTTACCGTTGCAGCCTTTATGGAATGATTTGGATTCGAATCAGCATGTGAACCATGTACGATACATCAGCTGGATTCTTGAGGTACATCCTTTTAGTTTCTTTGCTCTTCTTCTTGCTTTTCTTTGCTCTTCTTAATTAATTATGTGTTGCACAAATTATATGTATATACCTGTCTTATTGTTGGTACAAAATTCTTGTACTAACCTTATTGTCATGTTAGATTACAATTTTAATATTTTATTTTGTTGATGAGGATTGTAATACGATCACTTGATGAATATGACATGAGCTCAACTCAAATTAATAATTCGGGTCACATGACTGGACATTCACATGCTAAGCTTCCGTAGTTTATTTTTTCTTCATTTTGCTCTAATTGCAGATCTAGTTGGGAGTAATAATGTTATGTTCAATATTAGTTTCCTACTAAATTAAACTAAACTTTATAAGTGATTCTAATTACGGAGTTCAAATTTTAATTTGACGAGTCTCTTTAGAATAATAGTGTAGATATGAGCAAAAATAAGGGAAAAAGGTAGATGATGTATATATTGACGAGTTAAGCTTGGTGACTCCCCGTTTCTTAAGTTATTATATTTATTGTGTACCCTAATTGAGGGTATTTGAGTGCAGATGCTACCATGATCTGAGATGAAAGGAACCCTCATGTTTGACAAATGAATTGGGTTGGTGAACTGCGGTCAGACCCCATCAGTTGGCCGCAATACCACTATGCTGGACAGATGCGCTCGAGCTCATCAGAATGTGGCGCGAGCGGCTCTGGTAGTGCTTCTACAGACTGGGCAGAATGGAGTGCCAAATCTTCATCTCTTGGCTCAAGCTTTGTATCCATGTAGGGTTTTACTCTGTGACCATTTACCTTGAATGTCTGATCAGTTTTCTGGCAATGGACTTCCAAAGCTCCATGGGAAAACACTTTTTTGACAACATAAGGGCCATGCCAGCGAGACTTGAGTTTACCAGGAAAAAGTCTCAATCTTGAATTGTAGATCAATACTTGCTGGCCTACATGAAACTCTTTCCTGACAAGGTGCTTGTCATGATAGGCTTTAGTTCTTTCCTTGTAGAGCTTGGCATTTTCATAGGCATCATGCCTCAATTCTTCAAGCTCAACCAGCTGTAACTTCCGCTTTTCACCTGCTTGCTTTATATTGAAATTGAGTTTCTTTATGGCCCAGTATGCTCGATGCTCCAATTCCACAGGTAAATGGCATGCCTTCCCAAAACGTCTGTGTTTATGTTTATATATATACCTCCTTTGTAGTCTATTTGCTTGTTACGCACCCACACACATCCCCTACAATTTCCTGCCCAAAGAGGAAGTGGCAGGGTAATAACCAAAATTCTCAATTGTTAAGGGATCCCGGTCCGTTATGCCCCCACATGAATGGCTTGTCCTTTAACCTTTCCAAATTCCAGGATACCAAATTTCTAACTGAAACATAAATAGATATAAACATTAAACTTCTTTCCAAGATAACTATTTTCCATATCCATTTAATTCATATCATCCAGAGATTCTACCTCAAGGCCAATTTTGAAATGCAGAATTGCGCCAAAGGCTACAGATTACATTCCACAATTATAACAATCTTATCAATGTCTCTGAACTATTAAAAAATGATAATGTTTACTCTTAAAATTAGAAAAAAGATATAAAAATAATCTTAAAATGTGTGCAATCAAAGAAAATAATTTTCATAATTCAAAAAAATCTAAAACTAAAAAAAAAAAAAAACAAGGAGTGGCTCAGCACTTCTTGCCAATAAGATGGTGAGCGACACACCAAATATGGGCCGAAGGGGGTGATCGAAACCACCCCTAACCCATTTATGAGTGGTTCGACCCCCCTTTGATTTTTTATTTTTATTTTTTTAAAAAATTATTTTTAGATTAAAAAATGGTGTTATTTTAATAAAAAAAAACGTTTTCTTTAGGGATCCTTTCGCCTACGAAATAGGGAAGGGGGGGGCACAGGATAAGTGCGAAACGCAAAAAAAATTTAATAATTCGGCGAATAAACTATTGGACGTAGAAATTGGCACTTTTGTAAACTTTTCTAACCTTATAAAAAATGAGACAGGAATGGTGGGAAAAATTTTTTGCAGTGGTAGAGGAGACTCCGCAATCCATTATGGATAGGATGCTGGAGCACAAGATATACACTTTGAGGATCACCTTCGACTAGTGAACTCCTTCAGCTTCAGGGAGGATGCAATTGAGTCACCACAAAAGCAACAGGAGCTAAGGTCACAAAGAATGATATTGGAAAATGGACGGGATAATCCAACCTTCCAAATTTCTACAACGGCCTGCGTTGGACGGAGTAGGAGTCTCTTATGGCGTTGTCGAAGTTGAATGATCTTGAAAGATCCCTCCAGAGTCCATTGGAGGAGCCCATTTCTCAACAATGAGAATACTTGTTTTTCCAGGTCGATTGGTGCTCCAAAGATATACTTTTTTGATAGAGTTGGACAACGTCATAATATCGGAAATCTTGCCATCATGGGAATACGAGGTAGCATTAACCACGTACGTTTAGCTTGAAATATACACGTATTTTTAATTTCAACAAATACTTAAGAAACTAACAATTAAATGGAAAATATTAAGTTATAAATTTATCTCTTGAAGTCTCCCTCCAATCTTTCTCCAAGCCTTACTCTTTATCTATGTCTCTCTCTATCTCTCGTTGGTAGAAAGAAAAACAAAGGAAATAAACTAACTTCATTTTTTGGTGTTTTAAGCTTCCTGCTTTACGCTTCAGTTTTAATCTCGTTCGAATGAGATTCGGTCTCGTTCAAACAAGCACACGGCACCTGCATTAAATTAAGTGTCAAATCTCAACTAGCCTACACGTGTGATGATGTCATGTCACGAAAGGGCTGACCATCATTTTAAAATGAACTTGTTGAAAAAAGTTGATTTGAGTTTGCTGATTGTTAACTGCTGAACCCAGTAGAGTATGGCTTAACATTGCGGCCAACTGTTAAAATCTAATTTAACACCTAAGCCTTAACGCTCTCTTTTTATATTAATTTCATGTGTTATTTTTAATATTTTATTTTATGGGACTATAAAATAGCTCTAAAAAGAATCAAAAAGTCAGTTTAAAATAACTCAAAATAGGTCAAAAAAATTCAAAGAGAGTCTAAAAGGTCATTATGTAAAAACCGATTACTGATTAGTAACCGATTTTAATAACCAGTTAAAATCAGTATGTGATGTGGATTTTACGGATCAATTATAAAAAGACCACTCGCAATAGGACGAATCCTTATAGGATAGGGCTATGTTGAGGGTGTCGAACCTCAAGGACTGTTTGTTGGTCGGATGCTTATTAAGTTTCCAGAATATACTCTAATCTAATTCAGAAAACGATTTTTGGTTGGTTTTGAATTGAAAGCTAAATTAAGCATAAACAATTAATGAAATAAAAGAGAAGAAACATAGGGAAATGATTTCACCACAAACCTCATACCAATAGCAGATTATATTCATAAGGGATTCTTACTATATGTGTGATATGATGCGCATAATGGGTGTCAACCATATGACGACATCGACAAGAAAGTACTTTAGTTAAAAGGTGATGATAACCCATCTTCGGTTAGCACGGATCGTCCACCTAATAGGGCTAATATTTACCAAAACCAACATTCTTGTAGGACTGGCAATCAAAGATTTTTGGCAAGTGGATGATAGAACTATTGTCTTTGTTGCTGACCCACCTTTGGTAAATGGATTCAAACATGGTGTCTTCTTTTAAAACCTCTGCCATAGATGATTTTATATTTTGGTCTATTTGACCAGGTTAATATATTAAACTTCAATGTGGGGCTTCGATTGATCTAGACATTCCACGTAGTTTCTGGAGCCGATTGCAGGGAATATGGAAATATATTTTATTGGAAAGAGAAGGTGAAATGTTTTAGTGTTCTGGACCACTATATTTTTTTGGGGTTGATTACTCCTTTCCTTCCTGGGGTTGAGCTAGATTTGTTCAGGTTATGCAAGGTTGTGTTAAAAAGAAATGATATATTCTTCGTGTAATGCAGGGGGAAGATGCATCAATTGAAGCAGCTGTAATAGCATATCGATTGCTTGAGAGAACCGGTAGCGCAAATAATTGCTCTGAGGTAAAATAGTTCCCAATGAATACTAGAAGAAAGTTCCCTCATTTTACTCTGCGTCAATTGTGGTAAACATATAATGTAAGAAAATGCTACATGTATTCTCAAATGCATACTTCCTGACGTGGTAGTAAAGATTATTATTAAATTTTGAATAAATCACTATTAGATTGAATTTAATGGTAATTTTTACTGCCACATTAGGGAACGTGTACTTAAATAGAATGTAGCATTTTTCATACGTAATGCTCTCGTGATTTGTAGAGCTAGGTGGGTATATCATGCAACATTACATTGAAGGTAGTAAAGAAATGTGAGTGCATGTTTCCCTCCTGTCTATTGAATTGCAGTCCGTACATAGTGTTGTAGAGTCATGTAATACAGTTCTCAAAGAGGGCAACAGATTCAGCAGCATCCTGAAATCTCTAACACTGCAACGCATTCTCAGTATTAGATCATTGTTTCTACCCATCGGTTTAAGGTAAATTCTCAAATCCATGTCTATGTTCTCAAGATTGAGCTACACACTTCATGGCATGTTGCTAATTTTGATTGTTGTCTAGGAATTTGTCATATTTTTGGAGTTTGAGCATTGTCGGAGTTTCGTAAGTCGGACTTCGTATCTTTGTGAAAGTGTTAAATTTAGCTATGTTAGTTGGGTTCTACTTGTGGTTCTGCATGTTAACCCTAGAGATTTTCTATAGGTTAGCTACCTAGAGATTCTCTATGGGTAGCTTTGTTAGCCTTTAGATAGTGTTTTGATCCCATGTATGTTATGTGCCTTATGAGGTTATAAGCACTTGTGGGCAATGTAGGATTATGTTTGGAGCTATGAATTATGTCTTATGTCACATGCAATGATGTATTGTAGATTTGTGTGATTAAGAACTTGTCGTTGGTGTATTGGGTTAATGAACAAAGCGGAATTTAGTGTGTATTTAACTCACTTTGAAAAGATACTATGTTTTACATTTTAAAGTTTATAAATGCCTAAATATGTTTAAGCTTATTTCAAGATCAAGCGATCTCTTTATATTGTGTTAATGAGACCTTTTGGACCTCGGGTGTCTTGAGTTATAAGTTTTGCAGACATACCTTGAAGTATTATCGTTTTTTAGATATATAATTATATTAATATATAATAAATAATAATAATATATAATAATAATAATAATTTAAAAATCTAATTTAACACCTAAGCCTTAACGCTCTCTTTTTATATTAATTTCATGTGTTATTTTAATATTTTATTTTATGGACTCATAAAATAGCTCTAAAAAGAAGCAAAAAGTCAGTTTAAAATAACTCAAAATAGGTCAAAAAAATTCAAAGAGAGTCTAAAAGGTCTTATGTAAAACCGATTACTGATTAGTAACCGATTTTAATAACCAGTTAAAATCAGCTATGTGATGTGGATTTTACGGATCAATATATAAAAGACCACTCCGCAATAGGACGAATCCTTATAGGAAGGGCATGTTGAGGTGTCGAACCTCAAGGACTGTTTGTTGGTCGGATGCTATTAATTTTCCAGAATATATCTCTAATCTAATCAGAAACGATTTTGGTTGGTTTGAATTGAAACTAAATTAACATAAACAATTAATTGAAATAAAGAGAAGAAACATAGGGAAAATTTCACCACAAAACCTCATACCAATAAGCAGATTATATTCATAAGGGATTCTTACTATTGTGTGATATGATGCGCATATGGGGTGTCAACCATATGACGACATCGACAAGAAGTACTTTAGTTAAAAGGTGATGATAACCCATCTTCGGTTAGCACGGATCGTCCACCCTAAAGGCTAATCATTACCAAAACAACATTCTTGTAGGACTGCAATCAAAGATTTTTGACAAGCTCTCCAAATATTAAGAGTCAAAAAGTGAATATATTTAGTTTTTTGAGCTTATATATTCATTTCTCTTCTCTCTCATCTACCAAGAAAAAGAAAGATTAAAAAAGAATATTAACTAAATAGATAAAAATATAGAAGTTTGAATTTTTTTTTTTTAATTTTTTAATTTTTTTTTTCTAATAGTGGCTCTCCAAGGTGCATTTAGTTAAAAATTTGTGAAATCAAATCTCTTGACCATTTTCTAATGTATAACCTTTGTATTCTAGATCCAAAGGGCTAATCACCATAATTAGAAATGGTCATTTACACGAAGGGCTGCTATGCAATAACTAATCTTTCTCATGAAAATGGCTGCATTAAAACCTCGTGTCAGGTTTGCTTGTTTCCTCACTGCTTTTGAGTCTAATTTTTCTGTATCCTCCATAAATAATTTGACCGTACATGTCAGGATTGAAGGTGGTATTCCTCCCCTTGTTGACTGCTTGAGTCAGTGATGTAAGGTACAAAGAGCAGCTGCTGGGCCCTGCGACACTTGCATTCAAAATGATGAAAACAAAACTCAGGTAGATGAGTTTTTTGTCTGCTGCATGTTACGTTTTAGCCTTTTCTAATACAGCTGTTGATATAGTTGCAATTTGCAGATTGTAGAATGCAATGCCTCACCAACCCTTATACTCAATGCATTGGTCTGAGGATGCCACTATACATATGAAGCGGTGGCCTGATCTATAATATCATATTTCATTCTTTATACCTTTGGGATTCGTTTCGTACTCTTGCCTTGTTTTAGGAATTTTCTGATTTTTTGGAGACTGTCAGGTTGGTGTAATAGGTAATCTGGTCCACTCATCCCCCAAAAATTAAAAAAGAATTCTCCTGCTCGGGCTCTTACCAACCTGTATTCAGATTTGCTTAGGCTTAACAGCTGATGTTCCTTCTGTTAGTGTATGCCAAATTCACTTTTGGCTGGTGAAGATGCTATTTTAGGATGGATTTATAAATTGTTTAGAGCTATAAATGCCTGCTGCAAGATTCATGATATTTGGGCTTGTTGAGTCTCTTTCTTTTTCTTCTTTTCAAGAAAAAAAGCCTCTGTGTACGATATAAAACATTTTGATATTATTCACTCGGCAAGTTCATTTACCTATCAGAAATAAGCACCACATAAGTCACTCTCTTTGATCGCACACTCCCCTGTCGGAGAGCCAAAGAGAAAGCAGCTCTGTTACTTGTCATTTGCCTGGGGCCCGATTCCTGAATTGCAAGGTGATCTAGACACTCTATGGTTCCCATACTATTGACATCCTTCTTGTAGAGTTCTTCATTCTTTTATTAACTGTTATAAGAATGAGGTTCAATGCAGATGAACTTGTTACAAAGCGGGTAGCTGTCCAGCCATCTAATGAATGCTTCAGTCTCCACATCACCACACGCTTAGAGAGATGTCGGCATTTGCGGCTTGGAAGGTTGGCACAGGTTAGACATGTTGTTGGCCTTTAACTTCTGCAATTATTGGTAGATCATGCCTTGTTGGATCTCTCGGAGCCCCAGTATCCAATCCTGCTACCATACACTGTTCTATGAGACTTTGGGTTGGGAGAGCTTCAACCCACTCCATATCACATTGCAATTTACAGATCGAAAGCATAAAAAAGCCCAAGAGGTATCTTGAGGAATGTCCTTGTTAAGGTAAATCAATTTATATCTACAGCGCGGATTTCATTGTTTTCGGATATGGAGGGAGGCCCTAAATGCCCCTGCCTTACGCTATCATCTTGGGTAGACAATTTATGAGGACTGCAGACACTGAAATTTGTGTGAAAAAGGGCCACTGTGAGTATGAAGGTGATGGGGGAAGATAGAGTTTTAAAGTTTTTTGATGCACATTGAAATTACCCTAAGATGAATCTTTGATTGGTTTAAATGACTGTGTAATTCAAGTGCTGTGGAGGAAGCCTTTCAGGTCCATCATATTAGATACCATTAGTAGGCCACTCTTCACACTGCACAGTTTTCACCATGAAGACCATTGAGCCAGATTTATCTAGATGACATGCTGTTGAACGTACACTTCTTTGAGGCTCTCCGCTCATCCAGAGTAAGTATGTACCATCCTTGTGAAACTCTTTGCCTAATATGCACTACTCTTGTTCCGTCTAGTTATCCAGGCCACCAGTCTTGGAATTGAAGCAGCTACCTACTAATTTGAAATATGCCTTACTCTGGGAGAATGGTCAAGACACACCTGTAATAATGCTTCAGAATTATAGTTTGGGGGAAGAGGAGAAAGCTTTTAGAGTTCTTCGAAGACCCACAAAACTCGCATTGAGGGTGACCTATTGCTACATAAAAGGCATAAGTCCAGCCAAATGCCATGCATCCAACATTCTCCTTGAGGACGAAGCAAAGCAACCAGTGGATCGCCAACAGAAGACTAAACCAGCACACATGATGGATGTGGTACCGAGCTGAAAGTTTCTAAAATTGCTAGATGTTGCATTATCTATCTCCATTTCAGACAGTAAATGGTAAGTCCAGTCCAAGTAGTTCCAAAGAAGAAGTGGATACAGTGTAAAAAATGAAGATGATGAGCTGATACCAACAAGAATGGACACCGGGTGGAGAGTATGTATATGACTACCGAAAGCTCAAACAAGGAGAAACCCGAAAGTCACCAACCTTCGGAATCTATTGCTTAATCTGGGAAAAAATGCCACTTTAATGGTAACAACCAAGGCCATCGTGTTGGGCATGCTAGTTCCAGCAAGGCAATTGAGGTTGATAAAGCAAAAATTAACATCATCTCAAACTCCCTCCTCCTATGACAATCAAAGGGTGTAAAGAAGTTTTCTGGGGCAATGCTGGATTTTTATGAAAGATTCATCAAGACTTCCTCCAAAGATTTCTAGACCCTCCTGCATGCTGTTGCAAAGATGTCAAATTTCTGTGGACCGATGAGTGCATGGATGCATTCAATATATGAAAAAACCTTACTCACATCTTGCACAAATCATGAATGGCACCTGATTGGAATCTCCATTTGAGCTTATGTGAAGTGCTAGTGACTTTGCCTTGGGAGCTGTTTTGGGTCAGCGAGTTGATAAGGTACCTCATGCCATTTATGTATGCTTCTCGAACTTAAATGATCTCAGCTGAACTATTCCCACCACCCGAAAAAGAGCGTTAGCCGTCATCCCCTATTGATGATATTCGTACGTAAAACTGAATATTGTTTTCTTGAGAGTATTTGGTCAGCCCTTTATCCATGATTCCATCAAAATATATGCAAGTTCATTTACTAAAATTCCACGGCATAATTGTGGTAAAAGTTTTGGTATATTCTCTTTAGCTCTAATTATGACTGGTGTCTATCCCAATATTTCGTGTTTCCCAAGACGACCAAAATCAAAGCCTTGAATGAGGGTTGCAGAAGATTTATCAAACATTTTTTGATCCTCAGACATTTGGACATCTGCATACCATGAAAACCAGCATTATACACACTTCCTAAAACACCCATCCAATTTCAATACTTGAAGCATTGGCACCGTCATGTGATCATAGAGGAAGACCATATATCTGGACCCCAGTAAGCTCAAAACTAAAATCAAGTTCTTCAGGAAGCGTTCTGGATCCCCTGTTTGAGAAAACAGGGTGACCACTGATGTTCCCAAGGGTTTGAGCTAATACCTTCCCAAAGCTTCAACAGAATCAAACTTTAAAAAGAGGAAGACATTGGGACCCATGTCCCCAATTGATAAAGACTGGAGAAACCTCCCACGCACGGCGTAACATAACTAACTGTGCTTTGGGAACTATTTTAAGAGAGATGAGTTTCCAATTCAGTTTGAGATGGAGGGCTGTCAACAGTATCAGGAGAACAAGGACGAAGGAGGGGGGATTATCCCTTTTCCCCCCCCCAAATTCATCGATTGGAGTTTGAGAAAATGCGACCAGGCAACACTCAAGGTTCTTAATTTAAGAATTCCGAGAGCTCGGTCTTCAACTTTTTCGATAACTGCGACTGATCTTCACTATATCGGTCCAGACCATCAATAGCTACTTCCACCAGGTATTCGTTCCGGCTTCCGCCCATCTCTTCACAAACACAACG
>FXXK01003251.1:5495-16237 GCA_900184695.1 Betula pendula | reverse complement strand
TAACTTAACTCATAAACACAAGAGTTTGAGTTTTTAAACTAAAAACTAAACAACTAGAAAGCCTTTAAACTAAGTTATCCAAATTTAAGTTAAAAGAGTAGGGAGGTATAGGGAATTGATTTCACTCAATCCTTATACCACAAGAGAACTAATCTTAGCATGGATTTCACACAAAAGCATGGATTGGAGTGTGTGAGAGGTGTCAATCCTCACAACATCTCATAAAGAATATACTATCAAAGGAAATGATAAAACATCAAAAGTTTACACAAGCCACTCACCTAATCTACATGTGATTTAGCCTATGTTCCTTAGCATGCCATATAAACCCTCTTAATAGCCTACCCAAAATTATGGAAAAAGCATTAAACATCTTAGGTTTCCACCCCTCTTTTCCCTCTATTCTAAGTTAAGCTAACATGGAATTGAGTTGTGGTCCCTAGCATGCCCTATCAAGTTCACACAATATCAAGTCAAAAAGTACCATTGCATAGCTCATGAATCTATCAAAACATAAACACTTCTTCATAGACAAAGAAACACATATATTTCAAATGGTATGATCATTAAGCAAAATTCATAAGCATATACAATCTCCATGCCATTTGTACAAAAACCAAGCTAAAACTACTCAACTCATAGCACTTGGATCGAGTTTTCATCAAAACCCTAAAAAGGATTTAGTTCCCCATATAGGAAATGGAAAACTCCATTGATTTGGAGAAACCCATTCCTAAGGAAGGCAAGTGCTAGAGAGGAGCTCTACCTACTGTCTAATACAAGAGAAATGAAAGAAAAACTAAGAAAAATAAATGGAAACCGAGCTACTGTCCATTCTCGGATCCAATATACATATATAGAAGGAAGAGACTTAGATCTTTCCAAAATGAGTTAAGACTACAAAGATCTTCTTCCAAATAGTCTTGGGCGGTTCTGAGGGTTGATTTCGGCGCCCACAATTGACTGACAAGCCGCAATATCAGACCCATAAAGATCTAGCCGTCATTTGCTGTCTGAAAATACCTGCCAGTTCTGGAAGGGGCGACGACGCTCGAGCGTCAGGATTGGGCGCTCGAGCGTCAAGTGCCTCTGTCGCTCGATACCTGCGCGCGCTACTTGCGTGCGCCAGGCTTAGAGTTGTGTCGGGCGCTCGAGCACCAGGGTTGGGCGCTCGAGCGTCACTCCTTCTTCAGCAATGACTTCTTCCAAACATATCTTCAAGCTTAATGTCCATGATTTGTCTTGAATTTCCATTAAGACCTGAAAAAATATGGAAAACACNCGCTCGAGCGTCACTCCTTCTTCAGCAATGACTTCTTCCAAACATATCTTCAAGATTAATGTCCATGATTTGCTTTGAATTTCCATTAAGACCTGAAAAATATGGAAAAACACTAAAACAAACTAAAATATTAGATAACAACACAAACTAAGGTATAACACATGCGAGTTAAGGGGCTTGAATGTGTAACATTCAAGACTTATCACACCCCCAAACTTACATAATGCTAGTCCCTTAGCATTACAATACTAAAAAGAAAAAGAAATAACTATAAACAACTACTCTACCACCTTTGTCGTAGGAAACACGATTGCATTTAGCATATGCAACAAGCCTTTTAAACCCCTAGGTATCCCTAGTGGACGAGTGAAGTCTCGTGAGGGTTTAACAGAAATGTTACCCACAAACATTGTGCATGCTCACATTATCACAAAGAATGCAGTATCACAAAAATAATGGTTCGCATGTCAATGGTAAGCTTAAACTAACAAACTCCATTTTCACTACAAGATCAGAATGTGCAAAATATGTTTACTTACCGATGGCTAGCTGAGAATTCATGTATGTTCCAACTGGTGTAAAGTGACTCAGCACATAGATACGAGGTTTCAAAATAATCAGCAACGCACATGGCTCAATATATCAAAATTCATCGAGCTCTTTATCAAATGAAACAACCAGGGCATGGTTACTTATTTATTTACCGACCTTTTATACTTATATTTACACAGCTGTTAGCTTAACTCTATTAAGCTTCTAGTTAACCCATGTAACGAGTGTTAAGCCAATGACTCCCAAACCAGATAGCTTTAGGGCACTAGATGTAGAGACATCCCTAAGGGCTGTAAACTCAAGTTAACTAGGCTACAAAGACAAACTAGCTATTTTTATCATTTTTTTTTTTTTAGACATATACACCATGATACCATCATTTTATTGCCCAGGTCATCCATCTAACAAGCAATCCAATTGCATCAGACATATTGAAAACAAACATGTTGTCATTTAAAGCTCATACCTCACAATCCATGTGCCAATGTGCTTGTGATATACAATGTGAAACAGTTGAATTCTCAAAAGCCAAACGCAAGTAAAAAGATTTTACAATTTCTAACTGCATAAGATCATGTGTTCGTTCTTTTAAGTCACCAATGAAAGAAAATCAAAATTAAGATCAATAACATTCTAAGGAATAATATAAACATGTATTTACAAAACATGTTATTACAAAGAAGAAAATTTTTTTACAACCCAAGGAATAAGGTGGTAAAATGAAACAAGAATACAAGCTGTTTACCAATACCCCCAAACTTAAATACACATGTCCCCAATGTGTATGTACAATGAATGTGTTATATCGAGGGGTAACTTGGTTTATGTAATGATTGACTTAGAGGAATTAAAACAAGAGTATGTTACGCCAATGTAATTACCCAAGGATTTAATTAGGACTACCGTAAGAAACTTTGGTGTAAATTTTGATATTAAGATGGGGTCAAATCATATTTTGACAAATATATTTGATGTTTAATTTAGGTTCGTTGTTTAAATTTGGGAAGTGATTAATTAAAATTAGGCTCAAAGTGAACATAAGTATATTTTGAAGCTTTTAAGAGTTTAGTATATTAAATATTTAATATCTTTAGTATTAACTCGATAGATCTCCGTGGAATGCTAGAGCATGAATTGGGAATGTATATATTATATATATATATTTATTAACTTCTGTATAGTTGCTGGTGCCAGTACAGCATAGAGAGAAAGGACAAAGAGATTGCTGGAATTTTTGGCGGTGTAGCTAGCTGTCCAGGATTTAATGATGTATGTGTGTTGTTAACGGTTAGGGTGTAGGGGTTGCCATGGAGGTAAGTGCTGTCCACGATGTTGAGGGAAAGGTTGGCTGTGGCGATGTGACATGTGTGTGCTGTCAAGAAGGTTAATGGAAAATGGGAAATCTGTTGCTGGTGTAACACCCCGGTCCCATATTGGTAAGAAGAGGAAATAACCCACATGAGAGTGGTGATTATAAAGAGAGTCATGAGTGTTAAAGTCCATCGTCTAGGTTTACTAGGTGGGGGGGGGGGTGGTGGGGGTAACTGGGCTTTATAAGTGAATTCTAAGAAAAACTCCAATTTGACTAGTCCTTTTGGTGGGATAGTGCAGAGTGTGCTAGCTTTTCCTGGGTCGTTATAAATGTACAGGCCACCTTAGTAACGCCAGGCCATGTAGGTTACTAGAGCAGCTGCATGGACGTGGCCCTGACAGGACGTCAGGAGTTTAATTAGGGGGATTTGTAAACCTTGGTCCCATATTGGGAGAAGAAAATAGCACCCACATAGAGTGGGTGATTTATAAGAAGTCATTGAGTCGTTAAGTCCACAACGCTCTAGATGTACTAGGTGATAACTGGGATGTATAATGATTCTAGGGAAACTCAAAAATTGACTAGTCCTTTTGTAATAGCGCAGATGTGGGGTTAGCGCTGTTTCCCTGGGTCGTTAACAAATGTATCAGAGCCACCTAGTAACGAAGGCCAGTGGTATGAAACAATCTGACATGACGTGGCCCTGACGAGGACGTCAGAGTTTAGAGAGGGAAGTTTCGTAACACCCCGGTCCCATATTCTGGGAAGAAGAGAAATACCCACATTAGAGGGTGGTTGATTTATAAAGAAGAGTCATGAGTGTTGGTCCCCACATCGCCTAGTTACTAGTGAAACTGGGTTTATAAGTGAATTCTTAGGAAACTTCAATAATAAGACTAGTCCTTTTTGGTGATAGCGCAGATGTGGCTAGCGTTTTCCCTGGGTCATTACACTGGGATTTATAAGGTGCATTCTTAAGGGAAACTCCAAATTGGACTAGTCCTTTTGGGGTGATAGTGCATATGTTGGCTAGCGCTTTTCCCTGGGTCGTTATAGCTGAAGCCCTTTGAGTGTGCGTCCAGATTTTAGAATCAGTAATGCTATATATATATTTACGTGGAGCTGCTGTGAGTTCTTTTGTGCGCAAGTATAAAAGTAGCAAGGAATAAATGTGAGAAGGAGCTGATTAACGTGTAGCCCACAAGCCAACTCACCATTTCAGCCTATGTGCTGTCCAGAAATTAATAGAAGAGAAGTGTGTGCTGTCAGCTGTGATTGGAGGTGTGGAAACGTGTAAACTGCAGTGGAGTACTGTGCTGTACATTTTTTTCGGGTGGAGGCAGCTGAATACGTGTAGGTGCACTGGTTATCATGCATGTGCTGTAACTTGGGGTGGGTGAGCTGAAACTACGTGGTGTCTCTCTTGTCACCACTACCCATGATTTCATTTGAAAGGAAAAAATTTGCAACACATCCTTGCTATACTGCTGTGAGGAGAGAGAGCACCTTTTTCTTCCAAAATTTTATCAACTTCTATCCCTCATATTCGTACAGCTGTGATAGTTTGAGTAAGATGGAGGTGTCTTCAAAGACTTTGGAGCTTTTTTGGAGTGCTAGGTATAATTCCTTTGTCCTAGTTTATGATCAATTCTAGTTGGTAGAATTTAATTTATGTCAATTATAATGTCTAATGAGATTATAATATTTTAGATATGCTGTGATACATGCCCAATGACATTATAAATATTTTTAGGTATATGTCAGTTGAGCTGTCATTTTAGCAAATTTCAAGGAAAATAAATAAGTGCTAGATGTGATTCTTTTTAAAAATAGTTTTAGACTAATACGATTGTCGACGTGGATGTTAATTTAATTGGCATGTGAATTTGATAAAAGACAAGAAGGAAATTCTAAGAGTCTACGAGAGGTGAGTAAAATTCTCACTGAAGAAAAGATTCACTATTTTTATGCTTTCAAAGATTGTATTATATTCGGCAATTGTATGTTATGTTAGTGTTTTATATGCTTGATGATTGTCTTTGAATATGTTAAAAATTTTGATGAATCTGATTATGAAATGATGTTAAAGATGTAATTATTTTGAGAAAAAGAAAAAAGAAATGTTATTGCTATGGGAAATGAGTATGTTTGAAGGGGTGATTTAGCCCCTGATGATAGAAAACGGTGAAATGTTTTCGAGGTGATTAGCCCTGATGATAGAAAGTGGATCGATGTTTCGGATCGACGGAGTGTACAATCTCCGGCGATGGCGCACTGAGTCCCTTTGTGGAGTGTCCGCTTTAGGAAGGTGAGTGCTGAAATGCTCCCTGAGGCGGTGATGTGGCAGCCGCGCGCCCCGGAGGATGATGTATGTCTTTCCGAAAGGGTGATTAGCCCACCACCCTGATGATGGAATGAAATGTTTTCCGAAAGGAGTGTAATGCTCCCCCCACGGATGATATCCCAAAAAATGATATGTCTTTCCCGAAAAAATGATACATTATCCATTTTGCATAAAGTCGATCGGAGCAAGGGTTGTAATTATCACTCCTTCGAAAACATTTCCACATTACTATCATCGGAGCAGTTACAACGTCGACTTTTCAGGAGAAACTGCATTGAATACTAGTTTCTATCTATCAAAGCTAAGTTGCACCACACATTCGAATAACTAGTTTTCATTCTTACGAAGGATAGTCAATCAATGACATCTGAGGTGATAGTAAACGTGAAATGTTTCCGGAAAGGGGTCTAGAAGGAATTGATAGCTAAAAAATCACCCCTTGCGTAACAAAATTACTCATTTCCCATTCTTATTACGAGAAAACATTTCTTTTTCTTGTCGATTCATAGATATCAAAATGCCTCCCGTGTAAATCTATGTAAATCTAATCGAATTCAAAATGGAGATCAGAGTGTACCAAATCTCAAAGCGTATTTTTTAAGAAATTGGGAGTTGTTTTAGCCCACCCAACCTAGACAGATATTCAAAGCATACTGAGAAAATGATCTTAGAATAAACAATATAAGTGAAATTACATCGGTTTACACGAAATAAACATAACAGATGAGCTCGTAAAATCCATTCCAGTCAATATGATATGAGAACAATCTGTGTTGAAAGATCCGATTATATTAATCGATAGAGGTATATTTGTAACGCCAGTGCCCGTAATTAGTATATATCTTCAACACTCTCAAAAAAGAGTGAAAGAAACAATGGCTTTATGCCAGATAATAAACACTAACGGTGCTTTTGAATTAAGCCCCTGCACAATGCAAAATATAAATGTACAGCACGATAGGCCGACAAGTCGGAAGTAAGACCTCTGGGATGAAAATAAGTGAAGTCTAAGGGACCTGATTCTTTAATTCTTTAGAAAAAATCGACACATCGATAAGAGGGCCAGAGCTAACTGAATGAATTAAATTGCACAAATGAGAAACTTTGGTCTAAAAATGATCAGTCTTCACCGATAGCATAAATACCTGAAAAAAGTGATATTAT
The DNA here is from genome assembly GCA_900184695.1 of Betula pendula. Taxonomy (NCBI): domain Eukaryota; kingdom Viridiplantae; phylum Streptophyta; class Magnoliopsida; order Fagales; family Betulaceae; genus Betula; species Betula pendula. The sequence goes on along the minus strand of FXXK01003251.1, from coordinate 9,583 downwards.
AAGGAATGTCACTTGATGCATAAACAGCATATCCTAACAATATATATAATCTCATTAGACATTTATAATGACATAAATTAGAGGAATAGTAATCTAGCCTAGACTAGAAATGTATAAGAAGTACAATAGATGATTACTTAGGAGAACAAAAGGGAATAGTGATTACCCAATAATTGCACTCACCTGCAAATAAAAGCTCCAAAGCTTGGAAGACAGACCTGCGCTTAATTAACATGTATACATGTTTATCTAATCAGAGAGAGCGTAGCGTGATAACCTATGAGGCTAAAGAAGTTGATATGAAGTAATAAAATAAATATGTTTGTGTATCAGAGAAAGGCGAGGAGGGTGTGGAGATAACTCCTGGTCCTCTTACATGATATCTGGCAGTAGATTGATATGCCCTAAATGAAAAGTATGAGTATAATAAAACAAAACCGCAGAGTGGTGTTGCGAATTTTTCTTTCATATAGAATGTTTTGGGATGAAAAAGTAAATTACTAGTGTTAGAATGGACAATGATGGAAGACCTACATTTAATGCGGTAGCTATTCTATTTGCTCAACTTCTCCTGAAACTCTCTATCTAGAGAGTACAGCACAATGTCATGTAACTCAGTGCTATACTAAATTACATCTGTAGTAATTTTCTCCAGCAACTGCTCTCTCCCCCAAACCCAAAAATACAGGCACAGTAACCTCTCAAATCGACCAGTTTTTTATCACCGTTTCACCAGCTCAAACCGAGCGTCCACGCAAAGCTACAGCACCACACCGTATCTGACTTCTTAAATTTGTGGGACAGCACATAGGCTGAAATGGTGGAGTTGGCTTAATGGGCTTACACTCTGATCAGGCTCCTATCCTCAATTTATTCTTGCTTACTTTTATACTTGCATGCACAAAGGAAGCTCACAGCAGCCCACGTAAAATATATATATACATTACTATCTAAAATCTGGACAGCACACTCAAAGAGCTTTCCAGCTATTAACGACCCAAGGGAAAAGCGCTAGCCACATATGCCACTATCACCCCAAAAGGTACTAGTCAATTTGGAGTTCCCTAGAATCACTTCACTAAATCCAGTGTAAATGGACCCAGGGAAAAGCGCTACGCCACATCTGGCTATCACCCAAAAAGGCACTAGATCTATTTTGGGAAGTTGCACCTTTTAGTAAAATTGATTCAAGCGATATACAAGTGCCCTTTAAGTTTACACCCCATAGAATGTAGCTGTTATGCCCAAACACTAGTAACTAGGCGGTATTTGGAAGAGAGAAAAACATACAAAAAAGAGCTATCTCTTGGAGTTACTATTGTCTGTAAATCTTAAGTATGGAATCATCACCTACTCGTATGTGGGTTATTTTACCTGTCGGTATCCCGCTTGCAACCAACTCTATGGGAACTAATCTCGCGTGGGTGACGTAATGCTAAGATCTCTCCTCTTACCCTCCTAACTCCTGGAGCGTCCTCGTCAGGGCCACGTCAGCCAAGTGTAGTTCCCGCCCTCGCAATACCAGCATTGGATGGTCTCTCTTGTCGGTGTTACCTAGGCTGGCTGATCTCAGGGTATACCTCTGCTGGTTCTGGAGATGAACGAAACCCATGGATTAATGCGCGAGGTCTCTAACCTAGTGTCTCTGCGCTATGAGCCGCGCAAAGACCGGGACTAGTCGAAAATTGTTCGTGGTAGAAATTTCCCCTAGAATTCAGCTTATTTACTAATCTCCAGAGATTTCACACTGTACTATAGTGTTAGTTTTGTTAACTATGTACATCAAATATGACCTAGGCTGGATATGTGGGAATACTTTAACAGCTCAAGCGAAAACTCGTCTGTTGTATGATATATTTCTTAGCTCACAACTCTAGCCGTGGTAGACATAATTTTTTGCTCTCGTCTCCAATTATGGTGATCTGATACCATATTGTGTGTTTTAGTTTGCACAACAACCCTAAACGTAACAAATGTCCACAACTTCTAAATAAAAAAACCTATCTCCTGACGTACCTCGTCAGGGGCCACGTCATGTCAAGTGCTTCAGTTAGTATCTCACAAATGGCCAGCCCTGCCGCGTTATTTGACTATAGGTTGCTAGTTGTCTGATATTTACCATATTTAGTTTTACCGAACGGACCCAGGAAAAAAGCGCTAGCCACATCTGCACTATCTACGCCCACCAAAATTAATGAGGACTTCTACGGTCCTAAGTTATTGTGCATGCTTTCTTTAGAATATTACAGACTTTATAATAGACCCAAGTTTTCATGGTCTCTAGCGATGATAACCCAAGGTAGAGCTGGAGTGATGGGCCACCTTAACCACTCGGATTTTTACCATTCCATCAATATAAAATAAATTCACAACCTACATCCTATGTGGTTATTTCTCTTCTTCCCAATATCGGACCGGTAAGGTGTTACAACCAGCCAATCAGATATTTTAAGCCTCTATTTCATGAAGTATTATAGAGCTTGCTAGTAATTCCGACAGCACGGTTCACGGTAATCAGGCAGTACTCATCGACCTGTCTTCTATGGGCCTTTGTCCTCAAAATAGGTCTTGGATAGATTGGTACCCAAGTCTCTATGTCTCTAGTACTTCTGCTATAGTCATATACGCGTGAGCTATGCCGGACGCGCTAATTCAACGGATATCATCATAAACAGACCCATAAAAGGAGAAAATTAACAATATCTGTTAATTAAATTCTAGAACAGTCTTAAGCTACACCCAAAAGTTCCGCGGTAGTCCTGGTGTCTCTTCCTCACTGAGTGTGGTGCTGTTGTATACTGGACAGGACAGCTCATATGTTATATACTAAAGTGATCGATATACTTTTGTGAAGGCATAGCAGTCCAAATGCATCGCAGGTACCATTATCTTTTTTAGGTAGTCTGGCATTGCACTTTTTTGATTCGAGTGCAACTTCATTCCCTTATCTTACCTGATCACTTGTAATAATGTAATGTGGAAGATTGTCTAATATATATCATAGGGATGGAAGACTTACCCCAGCAAAATTTAGCCGGTACTTGAAATGCTTATAAATTAATTAGATCATCAAATCTCATTGTCATGCTCTAGCATTCACTTGGTCGTGAGAGAGCTAGATGGCCTAAACTTGATAAAATAAAAATGGGCTAAGTTAATTGAGACTGGTGGAAGTAGAAAGGATGTATATTATTTCCTGGCCCTCTTAGAAAAATATTACTAGAATCTTAGAGAGTATACAAGCTTCTATTAACTGCGGAAGTCTCGTGTGGATACTTATTTCAACTTTGAGCCTAATTAATTAATCACTTCCAAAATTTTAAACTAAGAACATAAAATTTAATAGAACGCACTCATTCACTCCGTATTCTCTCTTTGTCCATATTCAAGCAAATGATAATTAGAACTCGTTGTCAGTAGAAAAATGGTAGCTAAATCCACACATATTTGAGCACTCAATAGTTGTTCACAACCCATGCAGCCCTGTACGCGTATTGAAATCCGTATGGGGGTGTGAGATAAGATTACATATTCCTGTGGTTCTGGTGTACGAGCTGCTTTTTACTCTTCGCGGGTATATGACCTTCCCATACGTATAGTTCTCAGTGAATTACCTCTTAGGACGCGAAAATTGCCATAAACTAAGTTTATACAATAATTAGAATTTTCCTCTGCCCTGGGGAACTCCAGCTCATTTATCCCCAACGCTCCATGTTAAATCTTCCGGGCGATATTAACACATTCTATGGCTTCCCCTAGTATTACGAATTGAGGCGAACATTGGGGGACGAGGAATGTTGTATATTAATACCAATTGATTGGGAAGAGTGAAAACTATGAGTTGGTAAACACTTGAAGTGAGGTCTTGCTAATCTTATATCACCAAACAGTGGGGATTCTTGCGGTTATGTAAAAAGAGAAATATATCTTTGCTATATTCATTATTTGGTTAGAGAAAGAAAAAAAGTACAAGGAGAAATGTCTTGTAAATACATGTTCATATTATTCCTTAGGAATGTTATGGATCCTTAATTTGATTTTCATTTCATTGGTGAGCTTAAGAAGAACGAACACATGGATTCATTGCA
>FXXK01003249.1:2301-17598 GCA_900184695.1 Betula pendula | reverse complement strand
CCAAGCGTCTGGTGTAGGATCGAAGACCTGAAAAAAGACCAAGAGTCAAGGTGACACGCCAGGAGTAACAGCGGAATCACCTCTGATACTTAAAATAACAAGAGTGAGATTAAGATGATGTAACGGCTCAATAAATTAATTGACTTGTAGGAGTATTGTTTTCAAATAACAGTTGAGTTATCTCTCTCTCGCGAAAGAAAACCCTAGCGCCGTTCCTGTTTTCTCCTGCACTGAGGAGGAGGGAAGAAACTCGTTTGTTCTTCCCTCCTCCTCCCCTCTTATTCTCCCTTTCCCTTCTCAGATGAAGCCTCCTCCCTCTTTTTCTCCTTCTCTAGAGTTTTCTCTAGACCTTTCTGTCTCTCACGAGACTCTATCCATCGCCTTGTGCGATTTATCCATACTCCTCCCTAAATCGCAGCAGCTCCCCCTCCATGGCCACCACGCCGGTTCCTCTGCACTGCCGCCTCTCGTCCTCCTTCCGGATCTGGATTGGTTTTTAGATCTAGCTTTTTTGAAGCTAGATCCGACATCCTCCGGCAATCCCGCCCACCAACGCGCCTCACCGCCTTATTCTCCGGCCTCCATGCTCCCCGTCGCCGCCCCCCGTGCCCCCGCACGGCAGTCACGCGCCGGCGCGTGGATTTCACGCGCTCGCGCGTGGACTCTCGTGCCTGTACATCGACGCCGCCGCCTCCGCTGATGATGCTGTTCTTAGGTTTGAGTTTTTTCCTTTTTTCTGTATTTTTTGTTTTTGGGCGTTAGCTTCTCTGCCGGTTGCTCCTTTTCTTCCTATTTCAGTGCAAGTTCTCTTGCAGTGCAGCGGCTCTTCCGCTTGCTGCAGCTGCTGTGTTACGTTTGGCTGTTCCCCTCGGGGAATCTTGCCTCTGTTAACGGCCCTTTGGGGGGTATTGGTTCTCTTGATGGGCCGGGTCATTTTTTGACCCATTCCCGATGGTTCTTGTTATTTATGCACTGTTTTTAGGTCGTTTTGGGTCTACTGTTTGGTTGCCCGCCCATTTCTATTTTAGTTGTAATTTCTCTTTCCCCTTCCCCTCTTTCTTGATTAGAAAAAAAAAAAAAAAAAAAAATAAAAAAAAAAAAAAAAATAATGACTTGTAATTAACTTTGTTTGTCGTCTCTCCGTCTAATTCTCTTAAAGAATAAAACTAATAGATCTCTACTTCTCAAAAGAAAATACAAAGCATCGAAGAAAAATGCCTTTTAATTTCTATCATCCTATCAACATCAATTATAAATGAGCATTTACTAAGAATCATTACATTAACTACAATTGTACTTGTACACATCATCGATATAATAGATTTAAACTAAACCTTAATGCATCACTACAAAAAACATAGGATTTAATGTTGTTGTTATTTTATTTTTAATTTTTTCTCAACACTTCTTAAAACGAGAGAGACATGAAAAGTTTACATTGTTTATTTTAAACGACATAATTAAATACGTCATTTAAAGTAAATAACGTAAACTTATTTGTGTTTACATCATTTGTTATAAACGACGTTAAAAAGTTATTAGAATTAGGTCGTTCTTGGACTAAAATGTCATTAAATGAAGTAAATGCCTACAAACCATGTCGCTTACACAGTCAACCGACATTAACAGTAGTTCATGTCGTTTGGTACCTACAAGTGTTGTTAAAATAAAACACTACGCATCGTTTATATTATAAACGACGTGAAAATTAACATCAATTATGAATGTAAATGACGTAAACCTTTTTTTGTAATGCGCACCAAGCTTTCCCTTTCTACCCCCCACCCTCTCTCTCGTTATTTGTGTCTCTCTCTTTGTTTTATCTTGGTCTCTCTCTCTCTTGCTTCCGGTGAAAATTAACGTTGCCGTCCCCACCTCTAACCCACTTGCAATTAGGGCTAAAAAGGCGGTTGCGGTTAGCGGTTATTGGTTATAACTGTAACCGCAACCGCCTTATGCGGTTACTCAAAAACATCAACCGCCACCGTACCGCCTAGGGCAGTTAGTGGTTATTAAATTTAAAACCGCTCCACTATAACTGCTTTTGATAAAATTAGGCTTTTGAGACCTATTTTAGGTTTTGAGCCTGTTTTTTTTGACTCATTTGGCCCCCTTTTTTTTTTTGTTGCTGCCTTTTTCAGGGCTTTTTTTTTTTTTGCTTGATAAGTTCATGAATAAAAATAAAATTACAATGAATAATACAATCCAACCCAATAACCCATACTTCAATTCGAAAGCTACTGAATACAATCAATACCAAATTACAACAATCTATTACAATCAACATCAAATTACAACAATCTATTACAAAGCAATGAACACCGAGCAACGCTGCATTCTCAAAATAACCAAAGCCTTCAAAGGAATGGCCTTCATCATCTTTTGAAGACCCAGTGATCCTTCCATCACATTAAGCAAAATCTGCACTAGTCCCTCAAAAACGGCACCCGTATACTTCACCTTCACATATAAATGTGCAGTTAATTATTGGAATTAAGATATTTAAGGAAGATTTGGATGCAGTGGTTAGAGAGCTTAGAGAGTGATATTGGACAAAAACCCCTAAATCTCAAACCCTAACCCTAAAAACGAAATCAAGAGTAAATTTGGATGAAGAGTTTGCTTACCTCGCGTAAATCTCAAGGAGAAGCTCAAATCTTTGAAGATTTGCAATGTTTAGAGTGGTTTTTGGTGGAGACGAAAGAAGTGCTGTGGAAGTTGTTCTTCGGCTGAGAGAACCCATGAAAAATCCGAGCAAGTTGTTGTGATCTTGCTTCATTTGCGTCCTAGATGAAAGGATTTTTGCCAAGATCTGAGCAAGCTCCATCCTTGCTTTCATGGATTTGTTGAAGAGTTTCCCTGGAAGACGATGGCACACAGGAAGGATGAGAAGCTGTGCAGCTGAGTGAGAGAGAGAGAGAGAGTGAGAGAATGAGAAAAATGAGAAAAGAAGAAAGTGTGCGTGAGTTACCCTAAGTGAAAGAAATGACGTCGTGATCGTTTAGTTTATATATATAATATGTTATATATTTTTTGTATATATATATATATATGAAGGCAGTTAGGCGGTTTAACGGTTAACGATTTTAGGTAGTTAGCAGTTTTAGGTAGTTATTAACTACCTACCTTTTCAGCCTTACCTGCAACCAAACAAGTACTCTCTCAGTTTTTGTAGCAACCAAACAGGGAGTAACAAAATTAAATCTCTCCAAAGAATGTCTTAAACCAAAAACATTACAATCCCAAATAATCAAAGTCTCAAAAGGTTAATAACTTAATGATGAGTCTTAATCATATATACTAGATAAATCACATCAATCAATTCTCTTCACGTCTCCACATTGCTATCTCACATCTCAAGAAGTCAAACTAGATCTAGGTCCTCAAGGATAATCTTGACTATATCATACACAAGTACAAACCGTCTCCATGGCATCACCATCAAGCTTTTAACTAACTGCGAAACACCGAAGTATTCTACAGGTGAAAATAAAGAATCAAGTGTAAGTCCACCACTTAATGAGGTAAAACCACATGGAAACAGTTATACAATTATATGAACTCTGAGTTTTACAAAAAGGTTTTCTCTTCTTTAAAACATATATTATGTAAGACAATTATACCAGTTGAAAGGAATGTAATGCAGTATAGATATATGAATACATGATAAATTCTATTCATACTGTCATAGCTCAACTCCATATGGCCTACTCAAGCCCTTACCCATTTCTGATCGAGTTTGCGCATTTTCAAAAGAACATTTGGTACACAATGTGCCTCGATGTGCACAAACTAGCGATCATCATACAACAACCCGACCGGGTACGATCCTAACTACTAAACAATGCAGTATGTCGTGCCCACCATGTGAACATAGTTGCGCTGGTTACTAGCTGACCTCTTGGATCCAATGGCAAAACATAAAATAAACTGGACCATAGGGTCTTGCCCGTATAATGGAAGCCCATGACACAAGGTCATGTCAACTAAATGCAATTATCTGAACTATCTTTTACATGCATGCATGACATAAAATACTTACGCGAACTTCAGGTAATCTCATTATCTCAATCATATCTCGCGCACAAATAAGAGAGTTCATGTTTCATAAAACATAGTTTGTGTAATAAAAGTAATTCATGTTTTCTCATTCATATCAAAGTAAGATGTTGTACTCATGCAAATCACATAATAGTATCCATGTAAGCATCACTCACCTAAGTCGTGGGAAAACTCCTCAAGACCGACCTCAAACTCACCAAGATGGTTCTCTGCAAAAACCCAAATGTTAGCCAACTCTCCCAGACCAAAGACATTGACCTAGGACTTAAGAACTAACAAAACAGAGCACTAAAAGAGCTGAGGATCGATCCTAGAGTGGCTGAGATCAATCATGGTAGGGTAAGGATCGATCCTTACAATCTGGGATCAATCCTAGTCTGAATAGGATTGATCTTGGATTGGCCAAAATGTTTTCTGATGCATCCAGAATGCTTATGAACCCCAAAACGACTCAACCAAATCCTAGAACGATTCCTAAGAGCTATGGAACAATCTAGGGTTCATCTCAATTAAATCTTACGGTCAAAACACAAATCAAACAGTCAAACAATTCTGCTACAAACTCTAAACAATAAAACAAATTACAACCAATCAAAAGACACAAACTACGACACTAAAACAAGAAAAAACTCTACTGACCTAACAGAATAAAATAATAACCAACGATGATTAGTTTTCACTCACCAAGCGGGGCTTAGAAACTCTGAAAAACTTATTCAAAATAAAAGAACGGTGCTCCAACCTCACAACAGCAATCCGACAATTTCTCTGCACCTTGGAATTCATGCAACACTGTTTGGTGAAGGCTAAGGGTGAATATATAAAGGTCACGGCCACATTAGGGCTTTAGAAAATTCTAAAATCACATTGTGTCCCATGAGGATCGATTCTTAGGGTTTTTAGGCCTAAGAATCAATCTTCAGAGGGCTAGAATCGATCCTTTGGCAGAGAGGATAGAGGATCGATCCTTGAGGTCACAAAGAACATCTTCTCTAAGTTAGGTTAGATTAGGTCTTGAATACTTGATAGAAAACTACCAAAAAAGTCATTGAGGTTCGACACCCTCTATATAGTCCTATCCTACAAGGATTCGTTTTATTACGAGTGGTAAAATTTTATCATTGATTGTAAAATCCACATCAGTACATTATACACATCATCGATATGAAAGATCTAAACTAAATCTTAATACATAAACATGCTTCAAAACTCTACGTCTACAACATCTCCCAGAAAAATACTAATGACCACTAGTAGTCTTTGAAATCCTACAACAAATCCTTAAGCATAAACCCGATCACTATCTTTACTCCAAGCAGCCCCACCCTGGTGAAATTAATTAACTAGTAGTTAACTTTTTGGTTCATCTTACAGCGTTAACCCACAAGGGATAAGACTCATGGATTTCACACTCTCCAAAGAGAGTCCGCAGCAGAAGATTTTTCACTTTCATACTGAGATAACTACTAATTTTAAATTCAGAATCATTAAATATCACTAGAGTAAAAGTAAAGCATCATAACATAGATAACGAGTCTTCAAATGTACAGTCAAAGATTAGTCATCAAACTACAATAAACTGTTAGGGATTATGCTCTAAATCTCAAGATTGTAACATGTTGACTTTGTAGTTTGTAATGAATAAATGATTATTATTTATTGAATATATATTTGAGCATATAACATATAGTCGTTCGTATGATCTTTTTATGATTTTCCCCATACGAAAGGTCCAAAGAATGTATTGGATCTATGGGTGTGAATAAGGTTTTTTTCACACAAGGTTTAAAACCATAAGCATTGTATTCTAAAATAATTTGTTCACAGTCTTAATGGAACTGGATATTCTATTAATAAAACTGTTACACATCAATTGTATAGTTGATCTTAATTAAGCAAAGTGAATGCTTCGGGTTGATGTGTAGGTGTATAGAGTGGTATACACTAAACGGATCGGGAGTTATTTTTTTCATTAAAATATTGTCTTTAGAAAAAGATATCTCTCAGACTATTTATACTTGTGATTCTAAATCCTGAGAAAAAGTGAACTCATATGTCAAGTGTCTTCACTTTGATACATTATAGATTGAGACTTTAAATGTGGGTCAACATTCTCTTTGTGTTGAGTGATCACAAGTAGCATCGTGAGCAGAGTTTTGTCAATAGGGAATCCAAATCATTTTAATAGAAAAAATGATAAAAAGTCTCCCATTGAATAAGATTTTATTCAGTATTATTCTCAAGTCTTTGATCAAAGCATTTTGGTAAGGTTAACTCCAAAATATATACCTAGTGGGTGGATTGTAATGCCCAAGAATTTTAATTATGGATTATAAATAACCTTAAATAGACAAGGGTAAAAAGACAATTAAAAGTAAGAAAAATAAATACTTCGAAAACACAACCAAAAAATAATTTTTTACATTGGGCGTCCGGACAGTAGTATTATTGTTCGGACGGCTGTTGCCTAGTATGCATTGTCTACAGCGGTCCAGATGAACTTAGTTGCTATTCAGTCAGTAGCGTTCGTCCGCAAGTCGTCCGCAAGGTGGTCCGGACAAGCTCATCCAGTGAGCCTCGTTCGTAGCGTCGTCCAGACAGACATTCGCCTCTGTTCACTCAATAATGTTCGTCCGTACGTCGTTCGCAGCATGATTCAGACGGACCATCTGCACTATTGTCCAGATGGACCACTTACCATTCTGGACGGTAGCACTGTTTCAGCGCCTATATAAATGATTGACGCGATTTTTCAGCCTCTTTTCTGATTTTTCTTTTCTTTCACGCGATTTTCTCTCTTCTCTTTCCTAGGGTTCATTCTCAAACCTTGGGTATTGATTTTTGAGAGTCTCCATTTACATTTCTAACACCGGAATCAAGATCCTCGGCGTTAGAAACCAATTTCCACCAATCGATTCAAGGTAAAAAATTCTTGAAACCCTAACTTCTAAATGTTTAGCCTACATTCTTACATGTATGACTTAATATTGAGTAATCTCTTAGAATTCTTGTTAGGTTGAACTTACCCTTCATTGGATTGAAGTTCCGTGGTGCAAGAACTCCAGATTCTTCAAGATTGAGGTAAAAGTTGAATCCTTAGATTTTCTATAGTTTAGTATTTTGGGGGTTTTTGTGATGTTAACCCTAGTATTTTCTTATGGGTTAACTAGTAGGTTATTTGTATGCTATTTGGAATTCTAAAATGCTATGGGTTGCTTATGGCTACTTTAATACTTGTACCTTCAAGTATCATGAGTGTTGGGTTAGAGTGTGAATGTATAGTTGTTAATGTTTTAGTAATGTGTTTATATAGCGAGCATTGTTTGAGCATTTAACCAAAAGGAGTGACTCATCAAGCGAAATTTGTAAGTATTTATACTTACTGAGAATAATACACCCTTTAAAACGTTTTGTGTCTTAATGTTTAATAAATGTTTTTATTTACTAAACAAAAGAAATATTTTCAAATGAGTTGAAGAAATATTATGAATATTAAAGAACGAACCGATGATATTTTATGATAATATATGATTTATGTTGTCGATTATTTTCTTGAGATTGATGAGTATTTAATGAGTGATTTATGATGAGTTACTGATGATTTATGTTTATAGTGGAAATATTGACTTATTAAGTTTCATGATGTTTTATTGATATTTGTATTGAGAGATGAACCATGGCTAAAGAGTTTGCATGTTATTTAAGAGCATATGTATGAAGAGCATATGAACCCAAGCCACATGGGTTGTTAAAAGTTGTGTGCAAAAGAGTAAGAGAAAAAGAGCTAGACTAAAAGAGTATATGAACCCAAGCTACAGAGATTGTTAAAAGCTTTGTGCAAAAGAGTTAGAGCAATGCATGATTGAACATAATGATTTTATGATACTTTGTAAGAGTGATGTTAGTAATACTTATGTACTGATGTCCGCTCATAAAGGTTGGATCACTAGTATGTGGGTGTAACTAAGTCATGATTGATTTATAAGATGCTTTATGATATGATGATTTATTGAACTTTGTTATAGACGTATTATTATGCATATGGGGTTTAATAGAAAAGCACATATGTATATTCTTACGGCTAGTTGCATATGAGATTTATGTTTTATTACTTAGATATGCTTATATGCTTTTGTTTTTACCCATAGGGGAATGAATACTTGTATATGAATGTAGCTGAATTATATGATATATCTATAACATAGACGTGTACGGATGTGTATACTTCCAAGCAAGGAGATTAGAATATGCTTATACGTACTCAACTATTATTATATTTCAGATGCTTTTATGACTATAGTATTTACTTCATCAACTGTTTTATGTTTTTAAAAATAAATGTCATACTTTTAGTAGCTGTTATTGTAAATTCATGTAAACTAACTATTTTGTTCATTGCGAAAAGTTAGTGGGTCTTTATTAATTGAAACTGTTGACTGACCATTTTCTTTTTTGCCTATATAATCATGGATGATCTTTATGGTTACATAGATGTTGATGTAGATTCTGAGGGATTGGATGATGACCTGTGGCTTACTACCTTGCCTATTACGACTAATGTTATGAGATGTATTATTTTGTATAGACTTGATAAATAGTCTATTCTTTTGTATATTATTGTGATGTATTCACAATCAATGATATTGTATATTTGGCTTGTGTCGCATGTAACACAGGTTGTATAGCCATTCTTTTGTATATGTCATAATGTAAGCTTTAACCATTAGTATTTTCATTGTCAACTCTATGTGTATTGATTACTCCTATAATATATGCTTCCGCTCAATTTATATTATATGTGATATGTGACTCTGATGTAATAGATGTAATCTTATGATACGTTGTGAGATATATGTATGACATATGTGTTTCTATCACCCTGTAACGATTGATCCGATTCATGATTATATTATGTTTTCAAAAAAAAAAAAAGTTACTAATTATGATTATGAATCAGGTTGTCACAGGTGGATACTCACAAGAGAGAAAATAATAAAGGAATAGAAATATGGTAGACAAGGATTAAGATGTAGAGAATATAGTGTGACAATATCACAGTCCTTATTCGTCTACGGAGGACTTTATGGAGGAATCAAACTTGTAGTAAATATCAAAGAGAACTTTGTTGATTTAATTAAGAATATTCTCCAGAGTGTAGTTACAGTTATGTAGTGACATTAATTGTAATTACTAGTGGCTTGGGATAGTCGGATACTATTGGAAGCTAGAAAATTTTTTCTCTTTAGATCCCTCATCAAGCTATTGTAAATTAACCATGGACAAGCCTATTATTTATTTATTGGACATGTTATTTTATTTATTTAAACATGGGCTTATTATTTTAATAAGTATGTTGTTTTAATTAAATAAGATATAGGCCTAAGGAAAAAACTGTACAGAGAAAGAAATAAGTGTGAAAGGTGGGCTTGGGAAAAAAGCCAAGTCCAACTCACTAGTAAGTGACGCATAGGCCAGGGAAAATTTCCTTGGCTCATGCGTCAGGCTAGGGTTTTTTGCAGCCCTAGCCGTCCACCCCCTTACCTGCAGTCCCACATTGCTCTTTTTTTTTTCTTTTTTTTTTTCCTTTTTTTTTCTGCTACTCCTTTCAAAAATATAAATAGAGAACTCTGTAGCTCAGAAAAAAACACTTCAACACAATTCTCTAAGCTTTTGCTAAAATATTGTGAGCTCTCCTTGAATATTTATTTAAAGAGCTAACTTAAAATTTTGAAGAGCTAGAAATAGCATACACTCTTAGTTATTTCTAGTCATTGGTGAGAAGATCTGAGGAGTTCTTGAAGCGTTCGTCAAAGCGAGGATTCTTCGCTCATATAGCCAAGGCGTGATCCTAGTTAGCAAGTAAGTAATTTTATGTTCATGCTAGTTTAATTATTTATAGCTATGTTATCCGCATGTTCTTCATAAAGTAGATCTTGAGTAAGGAATAGATTTATTTTCTGCTACGCAATTCTTTAATTTGCATGTTTATTCCCAACATAAACAATTACCAGCCAAAAGGCATAAAACATCAAGTTTAAGCCCTAGTCTTAAGAAGATAAAGCAAATAAACGATCTCAATCATTTCATGGAGAGTGTCTCCTTCCTTGTCCAACATATCCTTCAAGCAGACAAGTTCTAGCTCCTAAAAAATAATCATAACTATATCCTTCAAAAGCATTTGACGCCTTTCTAGATCCATCACCAACTACATTATTTATAAAACAACACATGTTTAGAAGTGAAAAAGATTCAAGTATAAGACTACAACTTAGTAAATACAAATACACATGATGTACAAGGTATCATATATGGTAAACTCAAATGTTTATAAATCACATGCAGTAATGTAAAGTTATAGTTCAACATTTGACAATATCGCATCATGTATGCAGAATAGATATAGTATACATATGCTGTAATAAGATAATCATGTCATAGTTTAGCTCACATGATCTACTCTGACCTTTAACCCCTTCCTGCTCGGGAACATAATTTGAAAACAAACATTTTCAATCAATATAAGGCTCATATCATATAGAAATCATAGCATTTCATACTTGCGTAAAATTCACATTTTGTTTTTATTTATAACCGTTCATTTAACAAACTTTCCAGTTTTTAGTTTTACATGTGTTGACTTACCTTGAGCATTGAGTTCTTCAACAAATCAAATAGTTGGTTTCGTCATCTAAAAATTTATCTTACTGTTAGTTTGGGCCTTCAATTATAAAAATCTAATATACCCTTTAATATCTACCATCTACTTAAGTTGTACTAAAACTTATTAGGGTGCGTTTGAAATTGCGATTTTGTAGACAATAAGTGTGATTTTTAAACCAAATCACAAAAAGTGAATCGTTTGGGAATTGCGATTTGAAAACACAAGAAATCTGCGTTTTCAAATCGCAGGTAAGGAGGTGTTTTTTTTAAAATGCAGAATTTTAAATATTAAATTGCGATTTTAAAAGCCAAATTACGATTATATCAAATGCTTAATTGTGTTTTTAAAAATCACATTTTCAAATCACACATTTTAAAATCACTATTTTTAAAATCCCACTTTTTGAAATCGCAGACCCAAACGAATCCTTAATTTTTTGCCAATGTCCTAGAATTCCCATTCTTCTTTCTTTTTCGAACGAGACTCCTTAACCTTGTCTCATTTGAACAGGAGTTAATTCTCTTTCGAAAGAGATTATTGTTCATCGTCTTCACCAATTTCTGTTCTTGCATTAATACATCATTTAAGCTCAAATCTAATGATTCAATAATATTCCAAACCAAAGTATAAAGGTAAGAATTAGTAACAAAAAAGTTATGATAATACTTACTTCTAATAAGAAAAATGTGCATACTGATATTATCAATTTGCATGTTCATTTTTTGGGGAGTCTCTCTATCCACTGTAATATACAAATTTAACAGAGTTAAAATTGTCGTGTAGTGACTTGATTTCCTCAAGTCAACTCAGTGGGGCCCAGCTATATCTCTTTTTCTCTCTTGGATCGATTTTGTGGTGTCTTAGTCCAACTTGGTTTTGGAATACACAGCCGACTTGGAATCCTAGTTTTAGCTAAAACATACTTCTATTCCTATTGGGTTTTGTAGCTCTCAGCAACTGACTTGAGCTATTATAAAAGGGCAGCTCAATATCATGAATTGGTAGCCTTCAGTAGTTCAACTTCGAGAGAGAAAAAGAGTTGCACGATCTCACTTTGTGTTTTCTCACGGTTTTGCAGTTGCCACATGACATCTTAGAGAATTAAGAGATTCTCTCTTTTGTATAATTCTCTTTTATGTGATAGTGAGATTTGGATGTATTAGGGATTTGGGTTTTGAGTGGTTTTCTCCCTACTACTATTTATACTCCATCTTTTGTTAGTAAATTTCCTCCGAATTGTCTCTGCTAGTGGATGTAGGCTTATTAAGCTGAACCACTTAAATCTTGATGTCTTATGTGACTAGTTTGTTTTCTATTCTGCTACTTTCTACTTCTTTGGG
The DNA here is from genome assembly GCA_900184695.1 of Betula pendula. Classification (NCBI taxonomy): domain Eukaryota; kingdom Viridiplantae; phylum Streptophyta; class Magnoliopsida; order Fagales; family Betulaceae; genus Betula; species Betula pendula. Next base: position 5,535 of record FXXK01003249.1, on the reverse strand, counting down.
GATCCTTTTTTGTTTTATCATAACAAACTGGTATTAGAGCTTAGGTTCTTTATTTTGTGGAATGGCTTCGTAAAATTTGAAGTAGAAAAATTTGATGGTCAAAATAGTTTCAGTCTTTGGCGCATCAAGATCCGTGCTTTGTTGCGACAAAAGGTTTGGCGAAGATTTTGGATGGCAAGGCGCCATCAACATTATCAAGTGAGAAAAGTACAGAACTTGAAGAAAAAGCCCACAGTTCAATTTTGTTATCGCTGTCAAATGGAGTTTTAAGAGAAGTCGCCGATGAAGAAACTGTTGTTGGACTTTGGAAGAAGCTAGAAAATTTGTACATGAAGAAGTTTCTCACTAACCGTTTGTTTTTAAAGCAATGATTATATACCCTCAAGATGGAGGAAGGTATGTCTCTTAGTAATCATCTTGATGAATTTAATAAAATTCTTATGGACTTGAAAAATATTGATATTCAAATTGGTGATGAAGATCAAGCCCTAATTTTGTTATGTTCACCACCTGAGTTCTTTGATAATTTCATTAATTCGATGTTATATGGTAGAGATACCATCTCGTTAGCGGACGTTAAGTCTTCTTTGAATTCTATGGAATTGAGAACAAGATTGAATGGGAAGGGTAGTGATAATCAGGCAGAGGGTTTATTTGTTAAGAATCGTTTGAAAATTTTCTCTAATTCTAGAGATCGATTCAGTGAGAGAAACTCAGATAAAGAAGGCCGATCGTAATCCAACTCAAAGAACAATGTTAAGTGTTACTATTGTAAAAAGTATGAGCATTACAAATCTGAGTGTTTGAAGCTGAAAAATAAAGAGGAAGGTGATGAGCTAAGTTTCTCTTCTGTAGTTGGTGTTGTCGAAGAAAATTATGAGGATTCAGAATTTGTCATTGGAGTTATTGTTCATGATGGTCGTTTTAATGACAAGTGTCCTTGATACTGTTAGTACATTATGTCTTCTAAAAGGGATTGTTTATGCTACCTATTATTTCAGAAATTGTGTACAGTCTTGATAGAAACGATGTTGCTTGTAAGATTGTTGGTATTGGTACAATTAGAATAAGGATGCATGATGGAATTGTTAGGACTTTGACGAATGTTTGACACATATCCGATTTGAAGAAAAATCTTATTTCTTTGGGCACTTTGGACTCCCTAGAATACAAGTATTTTGGTGAAGGTGGAGTCATTAGAGTTAGTAATGGCTCATTGGTTGTGATGGAAGGTAACAAGGTTGACGGCCTTTACTTTCTTCAGGGTAGTATGGTGACAGGTTTAGATGTTGTGTCTTCTTCAAATAATTTAGAGTCAGACACTACCAAGTTATGGTATATGGGGTTGGGTCATAGCATGGAGGTGAAGCTTCAGGTAGAGGCTTCATAGAGGGTGCAAGATGGCATTCGAGATCAGCCTGTTACAGATAGCCATGGTTTCGGTTATGATGATGATGATGATGATCCACAAGAAGAGCAAGAGACCATTATTGCGACCGGTAGACAGAGGAGGCAGATTAGGCCACCTCGGAGATATGACTATGCAGATTTGGTAGCATATACTCTTACTGTGGCGAAGGACATTTCAGTCCAGAAGCTTTCCACTCTTTCAGAAGATGTCACAAGTAGTGAGTTTGGGTGTTGCCATGAATAGAGATTGAGTCTCTTCAAAAGAACCAAACATGGGATTTGGTGAAATTGTCAAAGAGTGCTAAGAATGTTAGGTTGAGGAGATCGTTGTATAGCTTGAAACAATCTCTGCAACAGTGATACAAGCAGTTTATGGATTACAGGCAATTGTCAGATGCTTCTTTTGTTTATTTGTTGCTTTATGTGGATGACATGCTTATTGCTGCTACAAGCATGTTTAAGGTTAAAAGATTGAAATCTTTTTTTGGGTGATGAGTTTGAAATGAGAGATTTAGGTGGTACAAAGAAAATCCTTGGGTTAATGAGTACTCCGTATAACAGAGGCAGTGGTATTGGTTCCAATGCTATTGGGAATGTTTATTTAGATTATGCTGATGATCTGGCTAAGAGAAGATTTTTGACATGTTGTGTTTTCACTCTCTTAGGGTTTGCCATTAGTTGGAAAGTGACATTACAGTCGACAGTTACTTTACCCACTATGGAGGCAGAATATATGGCAACGGTAGAGATAGTGAAAGAAGCAATTTGGTTAAGAGGTTTGGTCAGTGATTTGGATTTACAGTAGGATGAGACTGTTGTGTTTTGTAATAATCAGAGTGCAATACATTTGACTAAATATTAAATGTATCATGAGATGACCAAACACATTGATGTTAGATATCATTTTCTTCGGATGGTTGTGATACAAGGAGATATCATTTTGAAGAAAATTGTCATGACGGAAAATCCAGTGGATATGTTGACTAAGCCAGTTCTGATTTTTCAAGTTCAAGCATTGCTTGGGCTTGATTTGTATTTGTAGTTTGTGATTACCCTTCAAGGTGTTAGAGGAGATGTCATGAGGAGATTTGCATTGAGGACTTGATAAAATTCAAGTCAAGGTGGAGATTTATTGTTCAGTGAGTTGGTTTCCTCAAGTCAACTCAGTGGGGCCCAGCTATATCTCTTTTTCTCTCTTGGATCCGTTTTGTGGTGTCTTAGTCCAACTTGGTTTTGGAATACACAGCCAACTTGGAATCCTAGTTTTAGCTGAAACATATTTCTATTCCTATTAGGTTTTGCAGCTCTTAGCACTCACTTGAGCTATTATAAAGGGCAGCTCAACAGTGTGAATTGGTAGTCTTCAGTAGTTCGACTTCGGGAGAGAAAAAGAGTTGCACGATCTCACTTTGTGTTTTCTCACAGTTTTGTAGTTGCCACATGATGGCTTAGAGAATTAAGAGGTTCTCTCTTTTGTATAATTCTCTTTTGTGTGAGAGTGAGATTTAAGTATATTGAGGCTTTGGGTTTTGAGTGGTTTTCTCCCTACTACTGTTTGTACTTCATCTTTCGTTAGTGAATTTCCTCTGGATCGTCTCTGCCAGTAGATGTAGGCTTATTAAGCTAAACCACTTAAATCTTGGTGTCTTATATAATTGGTTTATTTTTTATTATGTTATTTTCTACTTCTTTAGGGATCTAATTTTTTTTGTTTTGTCACAACAAAAACAAAGGCAAAATCACTCATACCCTATGAATACTTGACCGGCTTAAAACCAGACATTAAAAACATATGGGGATGCCACTGCAGGGACGGAAGGGGGG
>FXXK01003237.1:0-18359 GCA_900184695.1 Betula pendula | reverse complement strand
AAGAAGGAGAGATAAACATCCACATTTTCGAAGTGTGAGCTTGACCTTCAAATGTGTTGATGAGTGGTGAGGAATCCTGTGAGGCATGAAAACAAGTTGGATATGAGTTCAGATGGGGCAAGAATCCAATGCAATGCAAAGAATGTCTTAGTGTAAGCTCGAGAGGTTGTCGGCGATGGTGGCCAGACAATTGTTTGTAGGTGGTCGTTGGAGGGTGGATGGAGTGATAGCTAAACGATGGCTAGAAATGGAGGCTATATGGTGTCTAGAGATGACAGTTGGACGATAGCCGAAGCTATGGCGAGTGGATGGTGGCTGAAGATGGCACACAAATGTGCCGAAGATTGGCTGCCAATGAGCGAAAAGATAGGGACAATTGATTATACCATAATGTGTGTTGTAATTAAATCTATAGGATTTGATTACTTTTATTATATTCTCTCTGCCTACCTCATTCTTCTATAAATAAGGTTATATTATAGTGTAAATCATTAAGTTGAATATATAAGAACAAATATAACACTGAAGGGCAATTCTCAGTAGAGGATGTAGGCCTTTTAAGGTCAAACCACAAAAAATTTTGTGTCTCCATTTTCTCTCTTGCTTTCATGTCTTAGGCTTTGCTCCGCCACTGCTAGAATATAAAACTTTTCATATTAAGTATGATTTAATTTCCTTATCAAAGTATTTCCATAATAAATTGTGTATTGTATTAGATTACTTTTATTGTATTTTCTCCACCTGCCTCATTTCTCAATAAACAAGGCTATAGTGTAATGTAAATTATCAAGTTGATAAGGGCAAAATGTAGCATATACGGCAATTTCAGTGGTGGATGTAGGCCTCTAACGTCGAATTATTCCAAATTTCTTCTCTCCATTTTCTATCTTGCTTTCGCTATTTTCATCTTACTTTTCTCTATATAAATAATATACACACACGGTATTAAGCCACTTTCATGTGACTCAAACCTTCTTTCTTTTTCAGTGTTAATTCTCACGGTGCATCCTTCCTATCATGTTTTTCAACCACTATTTGCTTCGGATTGCTACCTATCAAGGCTGTCAGCATGTCACTTGAAAGTTCGGAGCGATCTCCACCAAAATAAAATCCAATATGGGGAAGTCCTATATTCTAACCGAATCAATGTTGAAGCATTCTTTATTCTTCTTCTTCCTCTTCTTCTTTTTTTTAAAATGCTAAAATGTACTTTCAAGTGTCATACATTTAATTTTTTTTTTTTTAAACAAAATTAATCTAAAAATTACTGGGCTCCCTCCACATAACCGAAGTGTGATAAGAGTATTACAAAAGGTAGAAGGTCCAATAGATCTCAGGACATCCAGTCGCCAACAAGAAATCAGAAAAGAAAAGGCCAAGTAGAACGATAATTTAATGGGTATAAGTTTGCTGTCTAAACTTGCACAATTCGAATCTTATGAATAATTTGAAAAATTATTTGTCATTCTAGGGGAGATGCCAGCAAAAGCGGTGATAAGGTCCACGTGATCTCAGCACAATTAATCAATCGCCACCAAGAAATCTGAAAAGAAAAAGCCCATTACAACCATAATTTAATGTGTAAGTTTCCTCTCTAAAAGAACATTTAATTCCAAGTAGATTTGTAGTTTTCGGTGTAAAACGTTTTTGAAAAAATATTTTATCCATTTTTCAGTGTTAGATGCATACTAAAAATATTTTATCCATTTCCAAGCAAATAGCAAATTTTTCATTGCTAGGGAAAAATGGTTTATGCGTCTTACAGTATTAGCATCAGTTTTTTTAAGATTTTTTTTTTTTTTTTGTGTAAGGAACTAAACTACTTTTTACTTTTCTATTTAAATAATCTTCGCAGCAGCTAATTTCCTTATCATTTCCCTATACGATTTAAATATTATTTAAATTAAATGTTAAAAGAAAAAGATATAAAAGAGAAATCATTTGAATATCATTTTAAATAAATAGTGGAGGAAAGAGAGAGGAGAGATAAAGATTTTTTTTTTTTTTTTTAAAAAATAATGCTAAGGAAACTACTTTTGGTTCTTTAAATGAAAGGAACAATTTTTGGCTCCCTTAGTATTTCTATAGTTTAGGAAAGTTGCTGAAGAGGTTTTTTTAATAGTTTTCCCTGCAATAAGCTCCACAGTAGCTTCCCTTATTATTTCCTTATATTATTTAAATATTATTAAAATTAAATGTTAGGGAAAGAGAAAGGAAAGAGAAAGCCAATTAAAAATTGTTTAAAATAAATGATAGAAGAAAGAGAAAGCCTATTATATTAAAATAATGCTAAGGAAACCACGTTTGATTTCCTAGATGAAAGGAACAAGTGGTTCCCTTCGTGTTTATATAGTTTAGGGAACACTTAGAGAAGCTGCTGCACGAATTTTTTTGTGTTTTTTTAACAGTTTTTCATACGCTAAGGAAGTGAATGAGGTTTAAGGGAAGCTGCTGCTAGTGGTCTTAGCTAGCAACAACTTCCTTAAACTTCATTTCTTTCCTTAGTATAGGAAAAACTGTTAAAAAAACTCAAAAAAATTTATACAGCAGTTTTTCTAAACTATAGAAACACCAAAGTGGTTCCCTTGTCATTATTTTAATATAAAAAATTTTCTCTTTTCTCTATTATTTGTTTAAAACAATATTTAAAAGATTTATCTTTCCTCTCTCTTTCTTCTATCATTTAATTTAAAGAATATTTAAAGAATATTTAAATGATATAGGAAAATGATAAGGGAAGCTGTCGTGAAGATTATTTAAATTGGAAAGCAAAAAATAGTTTAGTTCTCTACATTAATTAAAGATGGAAAAATCTTAAAAAAACTACTACTAATACTCTTAGCTAAAGCTTGTCTCGACCCCCTCTTCCCCCTTCATTCTCCTAAAGTTGTAGCACCATCCGGATTTAACCTTTAATTATCTTATTTGAAAATTAATTAACCTACAGTGACAAAAAGCTAAAATATTTTATAACATTTGAAATCGCCCCGTAAGGCATGCGATTTCAAATGGCACTAGTGTTGCATTGGACTAGCTGTCCTCGTCAACAAAATGGCACTAGTACTGTTGCACCCAAACACCGTCGCTCCATCCTTATCAAGGAACTCAATTGTCTACTCCCTCAACTCCACCACACTCTGCCTCACAACCACCAATATCGCTTCTATTTGTCCCAACCTTCCTACTATATCGTAACCTCTTACCTCTCACGACTGCCCTTGCCCCCCACCGTTGCAGCCTCCTAACAACTCCCCCCTCTCTTGAGACTCACCCTCCACTCAATTTTTTTTAAAAAAAGAACTGCCATATCCCTCGTTGCAGTAACTCCTCCATGTCTATAGTTCTTGCGGGGTGTTTTTTAATTAATTGTTGATGACAGTATTTGACGCTATATATCTGACAAATTTATGTGATTTTTAGTAAATTTTAGTTATAGTGGAAAAATATTTTTACACCAACCAAATAACTAAAAACTTTGTCAGTTTTATTTTAAGGTCTCAACCAAATAATGAAAAATTAGTTTCTCTTTTTTTTTTGGATCAAAAAACTTTTCTCAAAAACTATTTTAGGCTCTCTTTATTTAGATGTTCTACTTATTTTTCATTGTTTGGTATAACTAAAAATCTTAGTTAAATTGAAAATATTTTCGATTGGCCAAAAATATCTTTTTTAATTTTCATAAAATAGTTTCACATTTTTAAAATTATAAACCATTTAAACTTCACATTTTTAAATCATTAGAATTTACCAAACAACCACCAGAGTTCGTCGGAGGCTGTCATAAGTACCTGGACATTTTTTTTTTTGGTGCCGTCGCTATTTTCCATGCGAGTGAGACATCAAATCTTATTTTCAAAGAAATGTAAAAAATGATTTCGGTTTGAAACAGGAAATCATTTTATGTTGAAAGAAGTGAAACCTTAGTAGAAACAAATAATATGTATATATTATTAAGAAAGAAGTTTTTACACGACTAATCACAATATTATACATTAAAGTACACATAAATTTCAAGCACTTATCATCAACTGTCCTTTCCCCGGAGCACTACTTAAAATTAAGGTCATAATCGAGTCGAGTCGAATATTGAATATTCAAGTTCTGTTCGTTTAATTTTTTTTAAACACAAGTTGAGCTTGAGTTCTTCACTGAACTAGATAATTTATTCAAGCTCTATTCGTTTATTTTTTGAATAAGCTTGAGTTTGTTTACGAGTTACTCAATTAATTTAGCCGTTCCATATATAAAGTAAAGATCATGATAGTTTAATATTTTTTTTTAATTATTAGTTATTTAATTATAGTTAAAATTTAATGTTTGAGTAATTAGATAAATTAATTGAAATCTTAAATAATCTAGTCTCAAATATATATATATATATATATACACACACACACATATATATACATAAACATAAACTCACTCATATACACACAAAAGCACATATATTAATATACAGACTCACAATTACAATAATTTAACTTATAGTTATTATATTAAAAAAAACATTTCTTTTTATTTTAGTAAATACTTAACATGTTCTCATTATAAAGTTAAAAATAATATTATAAAAATAAGAAAAGTAAAGTTATACGAGTTTATACGAGTCTATATGAGTCGAGCCGAGTTTATACAAGTTTGTATCGTTTAATAATTAAGTCTAATTTCGTGTTTACGAACGGCTCATATAAATATAATAACCGATTCGAGCACGAATCGATCTTAATTGAGCCGATCTCGAATATATTTACAAATAGCTTTGTTAGTTTAGACTCTAACTAAAATATAAACTATATATTAATGTACATATAAATTATCAGGGTTCCATCTATTGCAGTGCGTAGAAGTTCAAACTGAGACCAAACATTTCAAGTCAAAACCAAATTTTCATGGGGGAGAAGAAACTTTGAACCTGCAGAATTTTCATCGATGATCCAAACCCACATCTTGCACTCAACCCCATATATACACCTTCCTAAAACATCCATTACACAGGGCCATACACCAGCTTCAACTTCACTTCCATATATATATAGTCTAAAACTCATAAATCTACGATGGGAAGTGGAAGCAAATCTGTACAACAAGAAGCCAGTCACGTCGTCACGATTTGGGATGGAGACAAGGAGCACCTAGCCCAGATGGAAAAGAGGATCTCCGAGACCAACCCACAATTGCTAAGCATAGCCGCCGGTAGAAGTACTTGTTGCATCTTCAGAGTCCCCCAGGGCCTAATCGACATCCACGGCAAGTCGTACCAGCCTCGTATAGTCTCCATCGGGCCCTATCACAGCGGCCAGCCAAACCTCCAAATGATGGAGGAGCACAAGTGGCGGTACCTCCGTTCCTTACTCTCCAGGACCAAGGAAATCAAAGGTATAACCTTAGAGGACTACTTGAGAAGCATACACCCACTCGAAAAGGATGCCAGAGAGTGTTATTCAGAAACCATCCACCTCAGCACCAATGAATTCCTCGAAATGATGGTTCTTGACGGTTGTTTTATACTTGAATTGTTTCGCAAGGTTGACGATACGAAACTGTTCGAGCCCGAAGATCCTCTCGTGACTATGTCGTGGATATTGCCGTTTTTCTACAGGGACTTTCTCCGGCTTGAGAATCAGATCCCTTTCTTTATTCTTGAACGGTTGTTTGAAACTTCCAAAACGCCTGACGAGGAGTCCGGTCCGTCCTTGTCCTTGCTCGCTATGCGATTCTTCAACAACATAATGCAAAGACCTGATCCTGTCATAGAGAGATGCCACGATTTCAAAGCCTTACATTTGCTGGACTTGGTTCGGTCGAGTTTTATCCCACACGGCGAAGATTCGCCACCACACGAGGGCAACACACCGTCCCATATTATTCATTGCATCTCGAAGCTACGCCGTTCGGGGATCAAGCTCAATCCGGGCAAGGCGGAGAGCTTCTTGGTGGTGAAATTCAGGCGCGGTGTGATTGAGATGCCCAGCATAATCATCGACGACTTCATGAGCTCCTTCTTGGTGAACTGTGTGGCGTTCGAGCAGTGCCGCAACAGCTCTAAACACTTTACCAGTTACGCTACTTTGTTGGATTGCCTCGTGAACACTGCCAAAGACGTCGAGTACCTGTGCGACAACAACATCGTTGAAAACTACTTTGGCACCGAGGCCGAGGTTGCGCGCTTCATCAACAATCTGGGCAAGGACGTGGCGTTTGATATGAATACGTGTTATTTGTCCAAATTGTTCAATGACGTGCACGAATATCACGGGAACAGTTGGCATGTGCAGTATGCCAGCTTCAAGTATACTTATTTTAGGACGCCATGGTCGTTCATTTCGGCAGTGGCTGCGCTTGTGCTCTTAGTGCTTTCGTTTTTGCAGACCTACTACACTATCTATCCTAAGCACTAAACCCTGCCGTTCCGGCATCCCCCTCGATCCACACAATAAAAACTTTTTGGGTTATAGTATTAAGAGGATCCGATCTGAGTTCTTGTAATGTGAGATTAAACAGTGAAGTGTATAGATGAAATGCTAATCGATCTGTGCATGGATGCAGATGTGATTTATTAAATCCTCAATGATATTTTTGTTATTTCAAAAATTTCTGGGACGTTCAAAGTAAAAAGTATTTTGTTCATTTAAAAAAAGAAAAATGGCCCATCCTACATTAATCGTTAAATACCAGACAGTCAACGACCATGCATGATAGGGCTCCGTCGTTGCTACTTGCTTCTACTGTTGTATCAAATCACAACCATAACGTTCTATGCTAATGGAAGAGTTGCGAGGCTATCTAACATTCAAACTTTTCCAACCAGACAAATTAATTAACCTTGTTCTTCTTTAAGTGTGCTGCTGGACGAATTGCCGTGAAAAACGCGGGCAACTAATGTTCTAGTCGCTTAATTCATCCAAAGTGGCAAGCAAAAGAGAAAGGCAGGTAGGAAAAGGAATGAGATGAGGTGCACTATATAATATTTTTTTCAATTTAAAAATAAAAATAAATGCAAAATTAGTTCATGTGATTTACTTAATTAATTTACAATTAACTTATTGTGAGATCAAAATAAACTCAGAACGCCTTAAAATATGTCAAAAAGACAATTTATTCCTTACAGTCATATTTTGTCCATTTACAAAATAAATTCTGTTAGTGTAACCAGTGGCGGAATCAGAATTTTAATTTAGAGGGGTCAAGATTAAAAAATAAATTTTAACAAAAATTATTTAAAAATTTTAAAGAATATAACTAACAAAATAAATAATTAATTCAACAAAATTTAATTATTGTTTAACATATAAATGTAACTTACAATTTATTTTTTCATGCCTAGCGTTAATTTATTGAGTTGTCCTCGATAAATCTTCATATTTTGAAATAATTGCATGAGTTACTTATTGTTGATAGTCTTGAATATCTCATTTTCAATGCGAATAAAACTAAAAATTGCACCATAATAAAAACTTCAACGCATATCTCCGAGTCTCTATAGATTTTTTATTTTTTTTATTATTTTTTTATTTTTTATTTTATTGAAGCCACAAATAGTAGAAATTTCAGTATTTCATAATTTTTCGCAGCTTTAGCATTAAATAACTATTCATTAAAAAAATATTAAAATTATTAATAAAAAATGAAAATAATAATTATTACAGATTGCAAAAGGAATTGTAGGTAATTAAAATATAATTTGAAGAATGCAAACTAAAGAATGGTGGAAACCGGCACGAGGCCAATGCTCCCACTCAGACTCACGTTTAGTTGAGAAGAAAGTCCACAGGCCCACTTTCTTTTTTTTTGTTATACTCAAGCCCACATTTGAATTTAAACGCATCATTTCCCAAGCCACCATTTGAAACTTTCAGTCCTATCATAATTCAAACGCATCGTTTTGGGCAAAAAAGTAAAAGACTTTTGAGAAGTCGTCCTCTTCCTTCAGCATTAACCTAAACCTGTAAACACTGAACAGAAAGATGGAAACAGAAAAACCAACACAGAAAGACGGTGACGTCATGAATTATTCACAGAGTCCCGGTCCTCCTAGAAATTTTTTTGCCGGTAATATCAATGCCCTGATGAAGTGGCTGAGGGTGGGCAGCCAAGGCATCCAAAAAAATTCTAAAAGGGGTAAAGAAAATTTTTGGGGGTTGAGAGGGGGCATTTTACCCCTCTCGACCCCCCTTCCCTCCGCCCCTGAGTGTACTGACTTAATCAACATGTATCACAATATATTGCTTTTTGACTATTACATAACGGATCCTGTTAAGTTAGTGCATAATTTGTCTAGAAAGATAAATTTTATTTTTGTTGACTGTCCGAGACCTTTTGTTATTTTTTGATCACAAAGAGCAAGTTACACTTAGGTAAACTAACTAATTGGAGTATTTTTTCTTAATAATGAAATGACCTGTGTGTGTTCCTGAGTCTACAACGTTGTTTCTCGTTTACAAGCAAAGCCTGTTAATCGGGCGAGTGAGCACATGGGCGCTTAATGGGCCTATCGTTTTTTGAGGAGGACTGCTCCAAGCGTTACATTTGTGGTTTAGCGGACGATGATCGCTCTGAAGGGTTCATTTACGCATGGATTGCTTTGTTCTTAGTGCTCAGATTAAGGGACCCCAAAGCGCCATATGCACAGATGCTGTCGAGTTCGAAAGTGGATCGAGATCAAACGGGATCAAGCATATTGTGCGAGTTATCCCCTCCGCCCTTTTTCCCTCTTTTGCTTAAAAAAAAAAAAAAAAAAAAAGGTTAATTGTGCAGTGCCAACATGCAAACCACAAACCAATTTCCCGGTGATTTTGGACAACAAACAAATTAAGCCTGATGAGGATGTTATCTCTGTATGGATCAGAAATTTCAGTAATTTGTTGTTCAAATGTAATAGTATAACGTTTATATTGTGAGATAGTTTATTAAGGACTACATATTGAAGAAATTTTGAATAAATCACTTATTTAGATAAGTGGTTTTATGTGAGCTCTTCTTTATATACCGTCAAGCATAGTACAATTTAACAAAACTTATTGAAAATCTGTTCATATGGCATAGATGTTTCCTTGTTTTTGTGGCATTATACTTGACTTTTATTATGTATGTGTAACATCTGCAGCTTTTTTTTTTTTTTTGTTTTTTTCCTAAGCTAATCCATCTACAGCATTTGGATTTATGGTGTCGATCTCATCTTGCTTAGTAAGGCAACAAAAAAGAGAAAAGGGTGCAGTCTGGTCCCCATTGTAGAATATCTTAGAGACAATTAAGGTCAACTTAATCAAAGATAGTTTAATGCTTAGAAAAATCAGAGATAGTTTACATACAAGCAAACCGAATTTTTCTAGTCTACATGGATTTGGTTCAGAAGATGGAGACTTGGGAATCAAAACCAATGCGAACCATGGGTGAGGCTGGCCGCACGTTCTGTTACAAAATTCATATTTAAGGTGTTGTTCATTCTCCAGGATACAATCAGTAAGGAATGGACTATCGGGATTCGGCTTAATACTTCTGATTAGTGCAATAAGCTAAATCCTTAAAAAAATAAAAGATCGACGGGTAACGCTGGATCACGAATGCCAATTAATCGCCTATTCCGCATTACAAGTTGCTCTATTTAGCACTTAGAGTGGATAACTTTTAAGTGGGGGTTCAGCAGCTGGTACCTTATAATAATATGGGAAAAGTTTGTATACGACTTTTAATTACCATTTAATTAATGAATATCTTTCAATTAAAATGCCATAATTTTTTTAATCTTCTTAAAAAATTGGTTAATAGTGGCTATTGGACTTTGCAAACATATTATGCCGGTTTCATTTAAAACTGATATGACCAACGGAGAGGGTTGGTTATTGGATTTTGCCGATCCTGTATATATATTATATTAGTATATGATTATATAAATAAAATACATCTTATGCACCCTCCTCAACTTCAATGGTGCCATAATTAATCCACAACACATAGCCGAGAATCCAAAATCTCGGATGGGGAAAGCATAATCTGTGGAAGATGAATGCAAGCCACTCGTCACGATCTGTGTGGGTCGCAAAAGGAGCGCGTAGCCCAGATGGAAAAAAGAGGATTCCGAGCACCCCACAATTTACTAAGCATAGCCGCCGGTAGGAAGCTCTTGTTGCATCTCCAGGAGTCCCGACCTAACGACATCAGCGGATGTCGTTACAGCCCGCAGTGTCTCCATCGGACTCTATACACGGCCAGCCTGACTCCAAAATGATGGAGGAGCACAGTGGCGGTACTTCCGTTCCTTACTTCTGGTAGGCCAAGGAAACCACAGGTATAACCTTGGAGATACTTGAACGATACACCACTCGAAAGGATGCAGGAGTGTTATTCAGATACCATCCACCTGGACGGGCATGAATTTTCGAATGATGGTCTTGGCGGTTGTTTGTATACTTGAATTGTTTCGCGAAGGTTGCAAATACGGTCTATTTGGCCGAATTCCTCTCGTGTAGGTGTCGTGGATAATTAACGTTTTTTCTACAGGACCGTTTCTCCGGCTGGGGGGAATCAGTCGTCTTTGTTTTGAACCGGTTGGGGTTTGAATTTTCCAAAAAAGCGCGAGCGAGTTAGTGGCCGTTCTTGGTCCTCTGGCTCGCTTGGATTTTTGAAACATATGCAAAGACCGAGAAGGTAGTATGAGATTCTGCCGCGATCGATCTCAAAGGTGCATATTGCTGGACTGTGGTTCGGTCAATTTTCTCACCGGTGAAACATCGCTGCCAGCCAAGGGGGACACCCTTCATATTTTCCACTCTCGCTCGCGAGGCCGGATTCCAGGTCCGGGGGCAAGGCGGGGGTTGCTTAGTGGTGTAATCTGCTTTTTTGTTTGCTGATGCCAAGGGGATCCCATCCGCGTTTTTTGTGTTTCGTTTTGTGTTGTGTTTTTTAGTACAGCTTCTCAAGCGTGACTACTTAACTACTTTACTGGATTGCTTGTGAATTTACGCCAAGGAGCGTCCAGTTTTCCCGGCGGTAGTAGCTCTGGGATTCTATTGGCAAGCGAGCCGCCGGCTTTGGCTTTCACAATTTGGGAAAAGAGTGGGCGTCTTGATTTTTATCGTATTGTTTATTGAAGTTGTTTAGATGACGTTGAGTGATTTACGAGAAAAAGTCGGGATGTTCGGGTGGGCGAGCTTTACTGAGGGTATACGTATTTTGGACGCCCCCATGGTCGCTTTCATTTCGACGGCGTGTTTTGTGCTTTTAGTGCTCCTTTTTTGCAGTTCTACGACATCCAGTCTATTATGTGAACTTAAGGTACCCTCCCTTTCCGGCCCCGCTTAGCTGAACCCATACAGTATGTGTTGGTGTAGTCCGTTTTGAGGATTCAGGATGGTCCCGGTTTGTTGGTGTCAGTTCTGAGTTCTGGGTTCTGACCGTTTTGCGTCTTGTGATGTAACGAAATAGGGGCAAGGATATATTGTTGCTAAGTTTGTGGATGAGATGGTGATATCCTTGATTCCTCAATGCTTTTTTTGTTTTAAAAGGTTCTGGTGTTGATAATGTGAAAGCGTTGCATGACTGACGTACATGCCCTCAAGTGTTGCCGGCGTATTAGGCGATTTGGCGCGTATACAAATATTTCAACTATTTTATGTTATTCGTCTTATTTCTATCCTGCATGCATGCAAGTTGGAGAATTTTATTTAGCTTTGAATTATTTATCTGTATATGTATTGAACATGTCATTTATGTTTGAATTCTTAAGCAGTTGTAGAAAAATCTTAACTAAATATTTTGAGATATTAGTTGAATTTTACTGAATTAATTCGGGAAATGAATATTTGGATTGAATTCGTCAGAGTTCTAGAAAAAGTGAAAAAGTAAAATCCAGGTCTTGATATTAATCAAGGCTTTCTAGTGTGACATTTTTCTGATATGAATTAGTGTGAGTTGTGTTAGAATTCCATAGATATTACTTTTGCTTATATTAGGACTATTATTCAGATTGGGATTATTAGTTGAGTTGATTTGGGTTAATTAATATTAGAATTAGAATTGGATTAATTGTTAGCCGCTCCATAGAGAAGCCAAAAAAAGCACCGGCCAGGGAGGAGAGATCTCTTCCCCTTGTCTTCCTCATGTGCTCGAGATGTGACTTCCTGACGGCCACTTTTCGCTGCCTTTTCGACTGCAGGCGCAACTGTGTTTTGGGGTTTTTTGCTGTTTGTGTGTGTGTGTTTTTTTTTTTTTGTCCATGTCCTTGGGTTGATGATGATTTTGTTTTTTGACATTTAGGATCGGAGAGGAGTAGATCAGTGTGGAAGGCTATTTCTCACGACTAGATTAATAAAGTTGGTGTGATTTTGAGCTACCCATGTCTTAGATCTAGATCTAGTCTGCTCGGAGCAGATATGTTCTTTAACCAGTGTTCTACAATGTTGAGCGGAAGATGATATCATATATATGTTTTCTTTTTTTCTAGCGTTGTACTATGGTTATCTGTGTTTTATGCTACTGATGGTAGCTAAAGCTCATGATTTGTAAAAGTTTTATGCTCATAACTTATTATCAATAAATTATGAAAGATTCATACACACACACACACACACACACATATATATATATATTAGATTAATTGTAGTTACTTTGACTATTTAAGATAGTTTATTAATAAAAGATTGAGGGATTTAATCAAATAACCTGTGCTCTCTTTCTTTGTTGAAAAATGATACTTAATTTTTCTATTCATTTTTTACCAATATTTTTTATATTAATTTTTTAATTTTATTATTGAATTGATGTGAGCTATATATAGGGCTACTATTCTAATGGTAAATTTCAAAAATTAATAAAAAAAGATAAATGAGAAATAAATAGAAAAGTGATGGGTAGGATTGCTATTCTATGTAGGGGTGGCAATTTTTGACACGACCCGCGAACCCGACACGAAAAATCGAGTTTGAGTTTGGCTTAACGGGTTACTGGGTCAAACGGGTCAACCTGTTTATGACCCGCCTAGTTAACGGGTCAGACGGAACCTGTCGGGTGACCCGGTAACCTAAAAAAAAAAAGTGAAAACTTGAAAAGCACCGTTTAAAACTTCAGTGGACTACACACGGACCATACGGTCCACACCCACACCCACAGATAGGGGTGTGCAAGTTCACCGCCTACCGCGTACTGACCGTGTACCGACCGAGTTTCGACCGCCTACCGCTCACTGGCGATTGGTAGGCGAAAGAAAAAAATTTCTTCCGACATTTGTCGGTCGGTAGGCAAAAATGGTTTTGTACCGACCGCCTACCGACTTTAACCGACATTCACATTCTCATAATCAATATAATTGGAAATGAGAAAAATTCACATTTTGAGAAATCTAATTATATTGTACCACATCACTTTGTAAGAGTTTTTTTGTAAAAAATTTTTAAAGTATTTTATGATGTCACTATGAGAATGTAAATGACCGACCTAATAAGTTTGTGAATGTTGATTATGAGAATGTAAATTTGAAACAGGTTTTTATATTATTGGGCCATATTATATTTTGAAAATATCCATAATTTTTGAAAATGGCCATATTAGAAACCCTATTTTTCGACCCAAAAAACGCATAGGCTGCAAGGTCATAACCTAAAAATTGGCCCAAAAAGTGCATGGGCCACCCCAGCCGAACCAAAAACTTGACCTGATTTAACCGACATTTCCGACCGTCATTACCGACAAAAGTCGGTAATGTCGATAGGCGAAACAAGCCTACATGCGGTAAAGTCGGTAAAAATTTCCGACTTTACCGACTGTGATTTGGCGAAAGGCGAAAATGCTATTTTCGACACCGACTTAACCGATGAACACCCCTACCCACAGACCCTGACCCGTGAGTTCCTCTCCTTTTTTTTTTTTTTTTTTTTTGATTTTCTTCCTCTCTCTCAGTATCCTTCTTGAATCCCTGTTTACCCGCACCCCCCCACCCCCACTCTCAGTCTCACGCTTCTCTCTCTCCAATCTCCCTCTCTTTCTCTCACAGTCTCCTCCGCCGAACTCCGGTCGGACGCGCTGGATCGTTCCCTTCTTTCCCTCTCTCTCTCTCTCTCTCTCTCTCTCTCTCTCGGTCTGGCCTACGGCGACTCGCTGAGTCGCCGTCATCGATAGTCCCCGGCGGCCGCGCTCCTCTCCCTCTCCGGCTCTTCCTCTCTCTCGGTCTTGCCGTGAGCCCGTGACGACGCCGGCTTCCAGTTCCAGTTCATCATCGATAGTCCCCGGTGGCCGCGCTCCTCTCCCTCTCCGGCTCTCCCTCTCTCTCGGTCTCGCCGTGAGCCCGTGACGACGCCGGCTTCCAGTTCCAGTTCCATGATCTCCGATCCATTCTCCGATTCTCCTTATCTGAGTAATTCCAGATTCCCTTTCACTGATTTTCTTTTCCGATTTTCCATTTCGAGTCAGGGTCTGTTGGGTCGGGTTGAATTTATTCAACCGGACAACTAATTGACGGGTTGACGGGTCGTGTCGTGTCAATCCGTTTAATAAACGGGTTGACACGACACGACCCGTTTAATAAACGGGTCGTGTCCGGGTTTAGGGTTAACGGGTTGGCGGGTCAAGCGGGTCAACCCGAACCCGACTCGCCAACCCGTTTTGCCACCCCTAATTCTATGTTTTTGGGTCGTCAAACTTGGCACGCTAGCTGTATAGTTAAAGTTTGGAAGATGCTTCTGCATCTTCTAGAGGTCATTCTAAGAATTTTTTAAAATCTTTTAAATCAAATTGGGGTCTACTTCTCAATGAAAGATGAACCCCAATTTGATTAAAAAAATTAAAAAAAAATCTAAAAAAATCCTTAAAAAAATCTCTAAAGATGTTCTAACAAACCCTTTAAAATTTTCCGTTAAAATTCATTCACCCGATAAAAAACCTTCATTAAGAAAAGGAAAATGCTTATGCATCTTCTAGAGGTTCTTCTATAATTATTTTTGATTTTTTAAATCAAATTGAGGCCCACCTCTCAATAAAAAGTGAGCTCTAATTTGATTTAAAAAATAAAAAATAATTATAAAAAAATCCCTAAAATAATCTCTAAAAGATATATATACTAACAAATCCTTTAAAAAAATTCCAATGACAGTGATTATGATAAGGACGATGAACCGCCGCCTTTACCAGAAAGCGCCAGAACAACCTTCCAAAAAGTCCAACCAATCTTTGTAAATGTTAATTTTATACGAATAGTGTTTTGTGTTGAAAACTAGACTAAATTTTTCATGATTTATCTAAAAGTTGACAATTCTCTGGAACCATATAGACCGAGCAACGACATTGTGCGGCCTCCAAATTTGCCTCCGTGAACAAATATTTCTTTAAATTGGATGGGAGAATTTGCTCTAATTTAATATAGAGAAAATTACAGATATTTTTCTTAAACTATTCTCCCATTGTTAATATGTCTTTCAAATTATTAATGATATCAATGTTTTTCTCTAAATTATTAAAATAATATTAATATTCTCATAAAGTTAATAAAAAGACAAAAATAACTCTACAATTTTTTAATAAACAAAAATATGCTTATAAATTTGAACAAAAAATAATCTAAAACTTTATAAAACAAAATAAAAACCAAATAGGTGGTTGAGCCATCTCCTTGCCTAATAGGGGTGGTTCGCCACCCGTGGCCATTTCGGAGGTGATTCGGCCCTCCCTCAAAGCCATTTTGGGAGTGGTCAAACCAATTTCAATGGTTAAAGGGGTGGTAGTTTGAAGGGGAGTATATATACTTTTCTCTTTAATATATAAAAAATGTTGTGTTCATTTCTATGTGAAAAATACTTATTTTTTTTTTTTTTTAATTGCAACGTCGACAAATTTAGAAGTACTTTTATTAAAAATGCGTGTGAGAAACAAACTTTTTTCAAACCAATTTAAAAAAAACTCTATCCATTATTAAAGTGCAGGTCATATGGCACATATTGTATAATTAGACATAAATTAAAGGCCATTTAAGGCCATTTATTAGCTTTTATTATACATCAGCAAGTATATATTATGTGAAAAATGATCCTTTGAAATTGAGAGTGTCCAATTAGTCTATTTTACATTGCAAAATTGTAATAAAAAGAGGGATTCTTTTCAGTCATTTGAACGAAAAGGTTTTCAGTCAGTGTAACTATAAGGACAATTTTGTCCAAAAAAAATGTGAAAAAGACAAATATGCACTTATGTTTACACTGATTGGACGAAGAGGATCCCAATAGCAGACGGGGATAAAAGCATTATCAGTAGACAATTAATTTTTTTAAAAAAAAAAATTTTGAAGAACAAAATTATTTTTTATTTCCCTATTAAAAAATAGTTCACAATAATTTTTTTTTATCTTTTCATATGTTAATTAAATATTATTCCATTATTATTATTTTATTCCTTTTTTTTTTTTATCACTTTTTCCTTTTTTGACATTTTACTATTTATTGAGTAGATTGTATTTTAGGATTATATTAATCTATTGGCTAGTTAAGCATTGGGTAACACTGTAGCTATCTAAACAATTTGTTAAGAAAATTGGGAAAAAAGTTAAGAGAGTTTGTCAGAGCTGGTCGGTAGGGATAGCTTTGATGTCTAAATCAGTGAGGTAGAGATAAGATGAAATTTGGGCATTCAAAAGTTTGTATATCAGAACAATCTACCTAGTATTTTCGCAGAGTTTTTTTTATATAGCCTTTTTGCTGGAACCCCTTTTTTTTTGGGGTTGATGATTTTTTGGGATCCTTGCGTTTCTTAACTAATTCTCCAGTTATAATCGTGATTTGGGCTCACATCTTCTGAGATATTTGAGATTGATGTGTAGACTCGATTGCTTCTGCTTATTCATTGGAATGGTGTTGGGGATTTGCTCTCAGCAAATCTTAAAATTAATGGCCTTCGATGTCATCATCCCGAAACATCCGTGTGATGCCATTTTGGATGTCATTGGGCTTCTTAGTTGGCCCACCAGCTATTTAGGGGCTTATTCAATTGGATTGGGCCATTTGCGTTGTGAAGCCGGGTTATTTGTCACAAAGTTTATTAAATTGGCCTTCATTTTTAGGACATATAGTAAAAATTGAGTAATGCTAAGAACTATTTTTTTATTCTATTTTTATACTTTAAAGTTGATGTGGCTGTTAAAATCACTATTAGATTTGAAATAAATCACTATTAAATTTTGATCTAATAATAATTTTAAAAGTCACATTATCTTTAAAAAAAATAAAAAAAAGATCCCTAACACTACACGCAAAAATTGCATGCCTCTAATAATAGATATTTGTTTATTCTTTCATCCTAATTTAAGGAAAAAATTTTGTTCATTCTTTTTTTTTTTTTAACAAAGATTATCTTGCAAGGAATTATCTGTTTGAAAAAGTAATTGCCACCAAACCTAACCAAACTCGATCTTCTCACCGAACCAATTCATATATTGTTTTTGTTTTTATTTTTTGAGACAGCCACGTGCCATATCGGAAGCGTCAGACCAAGACTAACATTTTCTATCATCACGTCGACGAGTCAGACTTCTCCAAATGTCCGGAACCAAAACAGTGTCCGCCGCAAACTGGAACCGCTTGAATTGGACCCACGACCGTCCTTATTACTGTTCCAGCTCAATGTAAACCAAACCATCCATCAAATTAGGAGTTTTTGAAAAAGTTTTAAAGAACTTTTTTGAAAAAAATTATTTTCAAACTTTTTTCAAAATGTAGTTTTATCTTTTTTTATTTGTAAGAGCAAATAAATTTTTTAAAAAATTAAGTTATTTACTTAGTACAGTTTTTATGTATTAAAAGCACTTTTTAAATTTTTTATCATAATTCTAAACATGCGTTACATAATATATTCTTTAATCACAGGATATATTTGATAAAGAATTTTAAGAAGGAAAATAAAAAAAAAATAATTAATTGATATAATAAAATAAAATAAATTTTAACTATTTTATGAGGAGATAAATAAAGAACGTTATTTGAAAATGTGAAAAAAAATAAAGTTAACTTTTTTTTTAAAGAAAAACTAGAAGAGTTAATTGCGCGGCAGAGGAATGGCTTTTTGCAACATCCATCTGAAATGGCACTTATTTAGAAGGATTCTTAAATTTGTTCAAAAAATTGTGATGTGTCAGACAAAGTTGCCCAAAAAAGATCCTGTTCTTTTCCTATTAAAGTAGGATATAGACCCAAAAAAAAAAAAAAAAAAAGTAGGATATGAACTTTTCCCCACGTGTGTTTCTGGACACCCAGTTCTTCCACGTGGAAATATTAAAATGAGTTTCAACAATCAAAACACGTTTAAAACTATACCCCCAATAGTACCGTCTTCCTCGTGCTATAAAATCCCATCAATGTCACTTCCACTCTCTTCTCCATTTCTCTCTC
>FXXK01003231.1:0-10981 GCA_900184695.1 Betula pendula | reverse complement strand
TTGTATTATATGAACAGGTTGATGTAATTGGCTAAGCCGTATGTGGCTTTTTGTTAGCCATTATTTTTGTTGTATAGTCTTTGTATAAAACTGTTGTATATAGTTTATGTCAGCTCCAGGTTATATTCTCTCACATATTATGTTTTTATTTCCGCTGCGTGTATGTTATTAACTCTGATGTGATATGCTCAGATTATGAGTTAATGATGTGGGCTTTACATGAGCCTCTGTGTCTATTCGGTTTCAAAAAAAAAAATAGGTGATGAAATCGGGTCGCCACAGGTTATGGTATCAGAGCAATTTGCTCTTAGGGACTATTGTGAGAGATAGGTAGTTTAGATTGTTTAAGTCTAGAGTATAGGGTTGGAGCTATAAGAATTTAAAAACCTAAAGAGAAAATAAATTGTTAAGTAAGTTGGGTCGTGCATGGGCAAGTTTAATAAATGCTCATAATTGTTGACGTTTATATGGTTGGTATTTTGTATGCAATCACATTGTCTAACGAGTTGCAATGTGACGTTGCAGAAAATGCCACCAAGAAGAGGACGACCTCCACTACGACGTCGCCGCGATGAGTCGGTGAATAGTGGAGCTAGGACTGAAAATGCTCCTCCTCCTCCTCCGCCCGCTATGCCGGGAGTGACCGAACTTGTAGCACAAACTAATCAACTCATTGCCACGGTTTTAGCTCGTCTACCACAGCCTCATGAACAAAGAGAAACGGTTGGCTGCACCTCAGCCAATTTCTTTCGCCATCATTATCCGACATTTAATTGTATAGTTGGAGCTATAGCAGCAGATAGTTGGCTCACAGGTATAAAAATGCTTATGCGGACTCTGAAATGCACCGATGAGCAAATGGTTGAATATGCATCCCTTAAGCTCTCTGATGAAGCTGCCTATTGGTGGTTATCAAAGTATGGTATGTTGATGGCTGAATTGGGCGAAAATGCCCCAATCACTTGGGAGAGATTTGAAAAAGAATTTAATGATCGATTCATTCCAAAGGAGCAAAGGGAAATGAGAGCTCGAGAATTCCTCACTTTAATACAAGGCAATATGACTGTGGAGCAGTATGCCAACAAATTTCTGGAATTATCAAGATATGCTCCCACTTTACTACCAAATGAAGAAGCAAGAATGGAGAGGTTTAAATATGGCCTCAATGCAGGTGTTCGTGATCGCATTGCTTGTCTCAAGATTGCGACATTTACAGAAATGGTAGATACAGCCTCTATTGCTGAGAGAAGTATGAAAGAAGCAACTGCCGAGTATGCTCTTAAGAAGCGGTCAGCACCTCCACCAACCTATCCTGCAAAAAGACAAGCTATCAGTGGGAGCAGTTCTGGGACTGCTGTGAGTAGAAATCCTCAGACTACCTATTCAAGTCAGAGACCCATATGTACAAAGTGCAGAAGACCACATTTTGGAGAATGCAGGATGGGAACCGGAGTATGTTTCAAGTGTGGCAAACTGGGTCACATTGCGAGAGATTGTCCCATGGAAGCGGTTGGGAATTATGGAACTCAAGGTACCGGATTTCAGTATAGGCAACCCGCCCAGGCTCGGGTTTACTCACTCACTCCTACAAATGCTGAAGCTGAAGCAGGCAATACTGATGTTGTCACAGGTATCATTTCTTTTTTTTGGCTGCCTGGCTTGCACTTTATTTAATTCGGGTGCAACTCATTCCTTTATATCATCTTCATATGTAAAAGTTTGTGTAAGTTGAGCATGAAACCACTAGGGCAAACATATGTGTGGCTACACCTATTGGCGATGCTATCACTTGTAAAAAGTATGTGGAAGATTGTCCAATTATTGTAGGAGATAAAACCTTGCCAGCGAAGTTAGCTGTGTTTGAAATGCTTGGATTCGATGTCATACTGGAGCATGTGATTGTTGTGGATAGACAAAGTCACCAAGTTGGGAACTGTCCCAAGGAAGCGTCAAAGGTAAGCGATAGTTAACAAGGCCAAGAGTATACATTTTTGGTATGAATTCATACAGTCATATCAAAAAGAAGACTAAAGTAATGACACGTGCGATCTTTCAATGATTGAATGTATGTGTTAGTTCTAAATTTGTGAGAGGGTTATTATCTCTTTTGGAGATAAGAACTAGATAGCATTGGTACTCCATTGTTATGGTTAAAGGATTATTATGGGCTACATCCATAAGGAACATGTGAGATTGATGATTAAATTCGAGGTTTCTGTTGATAAGTTAAACCACTTTGCTTAGGTTTCTAATGCCTAGAAAAAAGAAAACATAGGGTGATTATGAGTAACCCATGTGATGATAAAGAAGAGGTTGAGGCTATAGACTATGGAAAAGAATAGACGTTTGTATTGATGAAAATTAAGAGATTAATGTCTAAGCCTCATTTAATGATAAAACCTATGATCTGTGAAGTATTTTAGAGATATGTTAGGTATAATACTTCGGTCGATGTTTCGAGCTCATGATTAGATTATGGCATTGTACAAAACCTGGGAATCAGGTATGAAGATATTGAGATTTGAAGGATGTATTAAACAATCTTGTGAGATTTGAGCTATAAAAGACTTTGGATTTAAGTATTAACCACAATTAGTTAATGCAATAAATCATGGGGAGTAGCATGGCTTAGAAGTTCGATGTATTCTCAGGAATATTGGTAATAACTCCCTTGTTATGATTTTCATATATTGCATCTAAATTTCGAGGACGAAATTCCAATAAGGTGGGAGGATGTAATACCCCAGGATTTAATCAACAAATCATAGCATTTCTTTCATATCTTAGAACTTTCAAAATCACAACAACAATATCAATCATATCTCATCAAATATCTCATAAAACATCGAAAGTATCAAATAATAATAACATGCTCAAACAACATATGAATGGCTCGACTTTTCCATAGCTTTAAACAAACTTTAAAGGCATTAAAATTCTATTATTTTTCAACTTGTTTAGCATCTTTAAAATATCTAAAATCATTTATAAAATTTTTTGAAAACATAAAACGTATTTGTCCTCAGTGAGTAAAAGATTACTCACTTTAAGAGACCATGAGGGATTCACAACTAAGGCGCTCAAGCTTGCTTACTCTCGCGAAATGCTTCCACAACCCAATTACCTTGCACTACATTGGAGGGGACTAGCTTTAGTCTCCAATCTCATGTAACATACCTGTAATTAATCACGACATTAGACTTTGCTAAACTATCGAATCCTAAACCTTATACCTTTCAAAATACATCTAAAACAAAAGCCCAATCTCTCGGCTAAACATCCTCAAAACCCATTCTCTAATCCAACCAAAACACACCATAACTTTTCAACCATAACAGAAAATTTTCCAAGGAAAACCAGCAAGCAACTCTCTCCCAAAACACACCAATGCATGAAAATTTCAAAATCAAATAACCATCAACACAAACTAAACCCCAAAATTCAGCCATCATTCAGCCTTCAAAACAGCCATTGATCAATCATTCAAGTCACCAAGAAATAACATCAACTAGGCCATCAAAACAGCTCCTGAATCCATTATCAAGTCACCAAGAAATAACATCAATTAGGCCATCAAAACAGCCCATGAATCCACATACAAATCAAACTCCAAAATCAACACAACACTCTCCCAAAAAATCCATTCAATTACACATGCACAACTTGCTGCCAAACCAAGTCCAAAACAGCACCCAAATCATTCCCAACATTATCCTAAAACCAGCATATCTTCCAGTTCTCAAAACAGCTAGCAAAATAGCCACAAAGAATATTAATTGGCTTTCAAAATAGCTCTCAAAATGGCAACTCCAACCCAAAACAGAATAAGAACATTAACCCATTCAAAACTACACCTCTATTCTGTAACCCCAACAAGAATCCACCCTCACAACCATAGCTTATAACTCAATTGAGCACATGAATCAAAATATGATTTCCATAAACAAAAACACCCATAATCAAAACCCCAAGAATTTATCCCGAAAACACCCACTCGAGTTTGAACCAAAAACAGAGCATACGAAACCCATTTTCAAAATCCAAACCGTAAATCAACAGCCCATAAAAAACACCATACTCAATCGGCCATTGCATCGAAAATCTCCAACAATAATCCAAATCAACCCAATTGATCTCCAATTCAACATGCACGGCCATCAAACCAACAACAAAGCAAAAGCCCCAAAATTCCAAACTTAATCCCTAGATTCAGACCCAAGTGAAATCATACCTATATATATGATTTTCGTGTTCTATACTCAATGTGTATAACAAAAATATAGAGAAAATGCTAAGAATTTACCTCACAAAGACCCATGGCCGGACCTATGTTCTTCTTCTTCTTCGACCATCACTTTCAATTTCTTCATCTCTCACTCTCACGGCATCATCTCTCTCTCTCGGTCTCACTATCAGACTGGGACAGCATGAACGAAGAAACAGGGAGAAGAGACGGAAGCGGGGAAGAAAAAGGGAAAGGAAGAGAGGAGTGGGGCTGCTGCGTGAGTGATAGAAGGAGAAAAGAAAAGGGAAAGAAAAGATAAGAAGGAAGAAAGGGGAAAGGACACGTGTGCTTATGATTTAGCTCATTGCTTTATTTTTGATGTCTTGATTGATCCACACGTGGCAGTGGATAAAGCTCCACACTTTTAAAACCCTTATATTTTCTAAATTGCAATATTACTCCACTTGATTTAAACTATATCATTTGTTAATTAATAATTGACCCTATATTTAATTTAACTACAATTTATACTTACAATTAATTATTTACCATACTAGAACTTATTATTATTAACTAATCTTATTTCCATTAAT
Organism: Betula pendula; assembly: GCA_900184695.1. Classification (NCBI taxonomy): domain Eukaryota; kingdom Viridiplantae; phylum Streptophyta; class Magnoliopsida; order Fagales; family Betulaceae; genus Betula; species Betula pendula. The sequence continues at coordinate 6,163 of FXXK01003231.1, read as the reverse complement.
TCCAATTGTTTAGTAATAAATTCTTTTATTATTTTCTTGGGCATCACACATGGGTCAGGGAAAAAATTTCATGGCCATGTGTTTTTACTACATAATCTGGCTTGGATTTATCCCAAAGCCCAATCTCTCTCTCTTGCAATTATTGCATAGTTTTTTCTTGGCTTATGTTTTTAATAAATTTGAACGATCTGCTTAATAAATAAGCTCATGTTTTAATAAATACAAACAATTATCCAATAAATAAATAAGTCTATATTTTAATAAATTAAAACAACCTTCTTTATAAATAAATAACTGAAGCTCATAATAACTTAGTTAATTTACAACAACTCAAGAATGGACCTAAAAGAAAAATAGAATTAGCTTCTTTAGTCCCGTGAAATCTCGTCATCCGATGACTCATCACCTTTACTAAAAATCACAGATAATTCCACTAAATAAATGTGATTAAACTCTAATTCATATTTTGCCAAAAAAAATTAATCATTCGTGATGTATTTTTTAAATTACCATATTACCCTTCCATTGAATATATTTCGTGGTTGAACTAAAGATAATTAACTGTCACTTTGTTTACCACATCTTTTTCTTTGAGTACCCAGATTCAAACTTTATGATTTATCATAGTGTACAATGTGAGATTCAACTCACCCTGCACACAATTTCAGTTAAATACTACTGAAAATACTCTGCCTGAGATACAGGATAATAATTTTTATTGATTCTAAAATAATGAGAATTTTCTTATCTTTTTGTTCTCTTACAAAGAATTTTGACTCATTTTTTAATAATGATATTCCACAATGCTACATGTTGATTACCCAACGTATAAGGAATGTTGACCATATAATTGGTCTCACTTTGATATACCAAAGTAATCCCCACTTGATATTTGGTACACAAATTTTTCAGGATTTAGAGTAATATCTATAAGTTGTCGTGCATGCTCATCATTCTCTATGACAGTTACTATAAAAATGATAACTCACACAGTCATGTTCAGTGCATATAGCCATGTATAAGCTTAGCTTGTTATAACACCAACCATGTCAACCTGAAACCACACTGCTTCATTGGATTAAGACAAATCATCAAGATTGACATGTTATATTTTGGGTGGAATTCTCAGTTCCACTTATGACTACGAATAATATTTAATATATTACAAGGGACTTTCGACTATGGTCTTCTATGTGATAAAGACAATTTACTCACATCATAATCAAATACAATGTAACTTAGGGACTGCCTACATGCATAACATATAAAGTCGCATATATGTTATGTAAAACAATAATAAGTATGTCAAATATTCAATAATTAAATCAGAGAATATGCAACAATATTCATTACATATAAAATATCTTATGATCAATTGGAGTTTTGGACACTAATTCCAACATGAGATGCATGTAAAGGAGATTGAGCTTGAGATAAAACCCAAGTGCAAGACAGCTATAGGAGACGCATGGGCTAAAGTGTTTTTCCCTAGCCCTCTACATTAACTTAGCAGGTAAGTAACAGCCAAGACCAACTAAACATAAAAAACTAGGGAGAAAACACTGGTAAATTAGCAAGTAAGCAACCTAATAACTCTACAAAAATGAACTAAGTCAAGATAGTTACCTTATTGGTATGAAAAATGGCCCTTCCTCTTTCAAACACTAACACACACACACACAAGGTGATTTTAGAACAAAAGGGGTGGAAAATATGTTGAAGGGTGAGGGATGAAGGGTATTTATAGGCCCAAAAAGTAGATTGGATAAGGATGAGATGTTTTTTTCCAATATAGCCAGACATCGAACGTTCGGTCTATATCATCGAACGTTTAGTGTACTGTTTATTCAACGGTCCTAGGGTTTCAAATTGATCATTGGGTTATATTATCGATTGTTTAGGTGCACGTTATACGATCCTTCGAGACTTAATGCGATTGTTCGATGTTGAGCGTTCGTTCCCAAATCGAACGTTTGACTTTCGTAGGAAAAATCCAAAATTCCACACTTTGTAACATGAATCAGACCTAGCATCCTTTAAGTTATAATTAGAGCATGCTTAACCCTAATTAGTATTGAGGTACTACATTGGGCAACTCTTCCGAATGCCTATTGTAGACGAGCACACTGAACAACATTTTCTTCAATCTTTCCATAAGTACAATTTCATTTTTAGTGTGTTAAAGCATTCATAGTGGCCTCAATAAATTTTACTAGCTAATTTAACTGAAAACCATTTTTTTTTCTATTTTAACCATCAACTTTTTAAAAGCATCCCTAACAGCCTCAGCAAATTAACTATCTACTATCACTATTCCATTTAAATATTATTTTTCAAAGATTTCTTTATTCTTTCTCAAACATTTATATTTTTTGAATGTTTGTCTTTTTTCTAATGGTCATATTTTTTGAATTGTTGTCTTATTCTAACAGTTATATTTAAAAAAAATTTATCTTTTTCTTAAAAATTTGTGATGAAAAACACATTTAGAATATTCTTTATATTATTATTATTATTATTATTATTATTATGTGAGTTTTGTCATGGGAGAGGAATGAATAAGAGGAAGGAAAAAGAAAAAGAAAAGGGNAAAACCATTTTTTTTTTCTATTTTAACCATCAACTTTTTAAAAGCATCCCTAACAGCCTCAGCAAATTAACTATCTACTATCACTATTCCATTTAAATATTATTTTTCAAAGATTTCTTTATTCTTTCTCAAACATTTATATTTTTGAATGTTTGTCTTTTTTCTAATGGTCATATTTTTGAATTGTTGTCTTATTCTAACGGTTATATTTAAAAAAATTTATCTTTTTCTTAAAAATTTGTGATGAAAAAGACATTTAGAATATTCTTTATATTATTATTATTATTATTATTATTATGTGAGTTTTGTCATGGGAGAGGAATGAATAAGAGGAAGGAAAAAGAAAAAGAAAAGGGAAAGAAAAAATAAAAAAGAGAGATAAAATATTAATTTTTTAAGATTTGATGAGTGAATAATACTCATCAAATTTTATGAGTATTGTTTACTCATCAAATTTTTTTGGTTAATGTGTTGAGTCCACTAAGAATGCTCTTATGGGCTAACAACTAAACAATTTTCTAATGATTTTTCTTGGCGCTACATGGGAGGGTCTTATAGTGCCCAGGTATGTGCCTTAAAATGAAGTTAACTATGCAATATCAAGAAATAAGAATCGACATCCTTTTATTACCCTTGAAAAATTATGAGGTTATTTTGGATATTGAGTGGCTGCAAACTTGAGGAGATGTTTATTGGAACTTTTTAAAATTGAGTATGTAATTTATGTTGAACGGGACAAAGGTGACTCTCAAGGGGAAGCACACTAATTGTAAGAAGATCCGCAGTGGAGAATGCTAAATTATCTAAGGAAGATTTCATTAATAATCAACCTTGAGAACAATGTTGTTTCTAAGGGCGGGGGAAAGAGAAGATTCTCAAATAATCCTCTAATTTTTTTCTTGATTTATCTTGAATTTGCTTTTATTGCTAAGCATGCTTGATTGTTATATTTCATTTGATTTTTTTTTTTTTTGGCATATTGGGCTTGTTTTGCCTCTATAAATAAGATGTAGATTTCGCAACACATTGATTTATTAAAAAATTTGCAACAACTCAATTTCACCAATACCAAAAAATAAGTTGGAATCTGATACCAAAAACCAATAAACTTGATAATATATATATATATACTATACATTACGGTAATGAAATTTCAGAAAACATATAAGAGAAAGAAAAATTAACATAGAATGAACAGATGTTTGTAAATAAACAAAGCTAATTTGAAAACATATTCGGACTTAGGTAGATTAGGCTCAATTCTAGTTTGACTCGATTAATTATTAAATGGGTTTCATGAACATAAAAGTATGCTAAATTATTAAATAATGCATACTTGTTAACTAAGTTCAACTCGATTAATGTTCATAAACAAACTCGTATAAGGCTTTTGTATATATAGTATATATTATATAAATTTATAAATACTTCAATAATTTATGTTATATGTTATAATTTAAGAGTATATTTAAAATGTATGTGATGTTATGTTATATGTTATACTTATATGCTATATGCTATACATTATAATTTATAAGTACATTCAATATTTATGATAAATGTTATATAATATTATCATTTATGTTATTAGTATACTAATATTAATATAAGTATGTAAATAATTAAAATAATAACTATATATGTATAAAGTATAGGTATATAATATATAATTATATGCATAACAATATATATAATATCTTTATTAATGTGGAAGAAAAACAAAAAAGACAAACACTGAAAATTGTTTTCGAAAACATGTATAAATTGTTCCAGATTTTTATTTTTGGTGTTTTAATTTTTACTTGTTTTTGTTTTTAAAACGATTTGCCAATACTAAATAAATGCGTTTTACTGTTTTAAAAACAGGAAAACACGAACCAAACAGCCCCTTAGCATCTAAAACTAAAAGTTCCCGTATATTGCATAGAAAAAAAAAAATGCCCACGATTTGAATCACGACGGTCAAACGTGGCGACAAGATATCGTGAATTAAAAAAGCGCAGGGGTGCTTTAGTAAGAGCGTGTCCTTGTCAAGGCAAGGGACACTTTTGCCCTTGTTTTGACAAGGACCCTCTCCAGTTCAAGTCCATTTGTAACAGCTACCTTGTTCATTACCGTCGGACGGTACAAGCGGAAAAGCGTAATTCTCCCCGAGTTCCCCGAATCAAGTCTTTTTCCGTGGAGAGAAAAGTCAGAAAATAAAAAAAGAGCAAATCCACTCTTTTTAAAAGTCCCTTTTTATTCTTCTTGATCTCCCCGAGCCTCTCCCTCATTAATACATTTCATCTGAAAGTCCCTTTTTATTCTTCTTGATCTACAAAAGTTCATGCCGGGGGTTGGTTCTCGGTCCTCTTTCCGGAGGCACCGACTTCGACGCCAAAGTCAAGCCGCCACCGGAGGCCTCGTGGTCGGCTACAATGAGAGTATTTCAGGTAGCCTCAGCTTCAGCATTGCTTCTGAATCTCTATGTTTTAGTTTCGTTTTATCTTGTCTTAGAAATTTTTTCTCACGAGAATCATGATATTTTCCCTCTAAACAAACGCACATTGGCTTGTTTTTAACCAGCGATTCTCTTTCAACTGCTCCCCCGGGCCTTTTGAACCCTAAGAAATTGAAGGAAAAGGAACAAGGTTGAATGTTGAATCTTATGTTCTAGGACCCAAAGTATTTCTATTCCTCTGCGTCGATGATTTTATTGTGCCGAGCCCAAAATTGATTGCGAATGGCTTCATAAAATGACTGTTTGTTTTGGCAGATGCTCTGCGAGCGAGCAAGAGAGAAATGGCTGTAGCCACAAGAGGTATGTTTGCTTTTCTTGCCCTAAAAATTAAATTCGTTTTATGTTACTACAGATTTCTTGATTCCTTTGATCTAAAAAAAAATGAAATCATTGGCTGAGAGTAAGGCAGTTAGATTGAATCTTGAATTTGAATAATCGCTAATAAATATGGCAACCGAGTGCCGTTGGGGGCAATTACTTTATTGGAGAAACTAAACATGTGCATTTTAAGTAATTTATGAGTTGTTACTTGTTTTGACCTTTTGGGATTCAAGTACTCGGATGTTTTTGAATCACGGATAAACTTATAAGTAGCCTTCTGCTGAGCATCTCCAGCAGAAGAGGCAAATCACTAATAATAGTCAAATTTGACTATTATCAGCTATTTTTTGTCTCTAGCAGAATTTAGCCTATTTTCTTAAAATATGAACAGTAAATAGGCAATTCAGCCTATTTACTATTCACACTACAAAAAATATTTTATTATTTTTTCTCTCTCCTCTCTCTTTCACTCTTTCCTCTCTCCCACGCAGTCGCTGTTCACAGTCTCCTCCTCATCTTCCCGTTCCTCTCTTCTACAATTTTTTTTTTTGGATGAATTCTTTTGCAATTCAAACCAAGAAAGCAAGAGTTTGAGATAATCACACCCAGTCAGAGAAAGGGATGGGGAAAAAAATCATCAATTTGGGAAATTTCTAGTAATTTCATTGATTTAATGTTAGGGAAAAATTTACGTCCGGCTTTGACGAAGGAGAAGTGAGAGATTGCTGGGTGGGTTGGAGACGAGAGAGACC
>FXXK01003229.1:0-14187 GCA_900184695.1 Betula pendula | reverse complement strand
TTATCCCATATCCCTCTTTGTGATGACTCCTAAATGTTTCCCTATGGATTTTCTTGAAGAAATGCCAAATGCACATATTAGGCTGGGTTCAGCTTTATCTGATATTTTCTTTAAAGCATGCCAAAAATTTCTTCGCCTCGAGCTCCGGTTAAGTACTGGGCTCGATCTTTGGCGCTTTTGACTAGCATGATTGTCAACCATTAACGCTCCATCGTTTCTCCCATTGTTCCTTCGGAAACATCATCCCATTCACCCAGCTTCCTGATCAGCCTATCTCGCTCCTCCTACTAAAATATGTCCTACGCCTGTCTATAAACCTGCACTTATACCCGCCGCACCCACCAAAATCTCCGCAAAAACATTTTTGAGCTTGAAGAAGGAGAATCTATGGAAAGAGCTCTCTTTTGAAAGGAGGAACTATTATCGTCTACAAGTAACATTCGTACATCCATAACTTCCTACCTATGTTGTATTATTATTATTTTACGTTAGTTACTAGTCATGTTTTTGTTTTCAAAGTATGCCCATCGAGATTTAAAGACTCTTTGTGTTAACTTTTCCAAATAGTTTTGATAAAATGAATGTACTTTTATGTTTTATCCCTAAGAGACCTGTTTACCTATGTTACTAGACATTGCCTTGAGACTGGTATCAGCTCATGGGTTAGGTTTTGGAGGATTCTTTAATGCATTTAAACGCATCTGTACCTCAATAAGATTCTACTGTCCTCTTGATCGAACGTTTCTGATCCTCAAGGAACCGAACGTTCGAGTACTCAGTATCAAACGTTTCAATGGTGACCAGAAAATGCCTAAACTAGGGTTTTAACGCCCCAGAAAGATAAAGGGTTGTAATCGAAATGCAACCTCCCCAAAGCATAAAGGAACTGCAGCGGCTTACCAGGGGCGTGGCCACCCTTAATAGGTTCATCTCCCGATCCACTGATAAATGTTTACTCTTCATTAAAGTGATGAAGACGACTTTTGCCTATACCTAGTCTGAAAAGGCTTTTCAAGATCTGAAGGACTATGTAAGCAATCCCCCATTGCTCAGTCAGACAAAAACAGGAGAACAACTTTATCTATACTTGGCAATGTCACCAACATCCGTCAGTTTTGCTTTAATTCACGAAGAGGATGGAGCCTAGAAGCATGTCTAGTACACTAGCTAAGCTCTCTGTGGGGGCATATGAGAGATATTTGAGGATCGAGAAGTTAGCATTCGCCTTAGTTACCTCGGCAAGAAGACTCCATCCCTATTTTCAAGCACACACAATAAGGGTCTTGACGGATAAAACTTTGAGAAAAGTCTTGGGACTGGCATCCTAAACTCCAAATTGCTCAAATGTTTTTTGTTGTAAATTGAATGGGATATAAGGAATAAACCTTTCGTAAGAAAGGTATTACTCTACCTTTATTTATTTAAGGATATGTCCTAAACACATCAACACACCTTCAAAAGTGTGATTGGGTGTTCGATATAGAAAAGAAACAAAGTTTGTTTTTGGGTATTATATAGTCTTATTGTTAGGAAGATGTTGGTTTACACCAAGTTCCTAAAATTAAGACTATATGAGTAAATCCAATCAAGGAGTAGGAAGATTCTAGAAGAACCCTAAATTACTAAGAAAGGGATAATTCATAGTTATCTGAAAACAAAGTAGATATTTTCGATACACTACATGTTTTCTATAATTCAAGATATTTAGTACTGACTATATTGTAGTGGGAGTTGAGATTCATTACTTATAAAAGCTTGAATCATGTTTGTAACGCCCCACCTTTACGTAATGAAAGGCAAAAGTGGAAATCTAATTGCCACTAAGTACTACTATCTGAACCTCAATATCATCAGAGATCATAAATCTCGTTGCGAAATTTTTTTTTTTTTCTTTAAATACATAACCCATTGAAAACACATCAGAGCTGAATATAACACTTTTATATTAAACAGATTCTTACATTATATTATACATGATACAATATCAACACTAGTCAAAAGTCCCACAGGTGGCACACCATCAACAACTATACATCAAAATACCTCACACACATCTAGCTATAAAAACAGCCTCAAATGACTACTATCCACAGAATATCTCACAACAAAACTGAGGCTACGGATTGCCTCATCCATAATACTGAAGACATGCATATGGATCCTCTTCACTCTCTTCTTCATCTGCATTAACATCTATGCAATTGTGACCCCACTTACATAGGTGGATTAATGAGTTCACGAACTCAGCAAGTATAAGAATTACTAATCTTTTCAATATGAGCCATCTTTTTTCAAAAACTCTCTAACATGGTGATTATATTAACAGCTACATTAAGTTTTCTAAAAAAAATCATTTTATGTAATCCATAGCTGATAAGATAAGCACTGTACAGTTGTTTGATAATATATAATAAAACTCCACTTATTTTCTTATTGACAAGTTTATATATGTATAACTTTATACTTATATCTATATACATGTTACTTGCGTCTCATAACATGAATATGTATATAATTATAAAGAAATGAAACAATTCAACAATCACAAAACATATAAATCACATTATTCATTATATACAATGCAATCTTCTCTCATTTCCTATAGGAGTCTCTTCTGGCTCCTTCGGCTTTCTAAGGGACTTTAAACCTTTGTTTACCTCTTTCAGGAGACACTCTGGCTCCTCGATTAACATCTTTTCAGGAAGTCTTTCAGATTTCTTATTTAACCTGAAAATCTCTTTTGACTTCCACAGTTAACATAAGAACACCTTCTAGCTTCACTTTCAACTTTATGAAGACTTTTTGACTTTTTATTTAACTTGGAAATCTCTTATGGCTTCCACGGTTAACATAAGAACGTCTTCTAGTTTCATATTTAACTTAAGAAAACCTTCTAGTTTCTTATTTAACTTGAAAATCTTTTTTGACTTCCACAGTTAACATAGAACAACCTTTTGGTTTTTCAAGTTTTAACATCTTTTATTCTTATTGGTCAACAGTATGCAATAACATGTCATCTTTAAAATCATACTTTTGTTTTCATAATCATCTTCTTTCATTTTACAACTTTTTTCAAAACATGTGAAAATAATCAGAAACATATAATCATGTTATTCATAAAATACTCAGACTCATGTAATATAATAACCATTAAAACTTAGTATTTTTGCTCAGTAAGTAAAATACTTACTTTTCGTAGTCCGACTAGAAACTCTTCTTGTTGTTTATAAATTCACTACAATTAAATGTGCCCACGTGCGACGATATATTAGTCTAAAACTATTTTTAAAAACTAATATCTAAACCAATAATTATTTTCTTTATACTATGTCCAAAAATTGACAGCATAACAACATATACCTAAAATATTATAATGTCATTCGGGCATTATAATGACATGTTTACAATGTCATAATACAACTTGGGCATCATAATGTCATATCTAAAATATTATAATATCACTTGGGCATTAGAACGACATATCTAAAATATTATAATATAACTTGAGCATTATAATAGCATATCTAAAATTTCTAACATTACTTGTGCATTGCAACGGCGCTATTATAAAATACCTAATAACATTTAGGCAGCACAACGACGCCTTTGTAATATTTAAAAATGATGATTGAATATAATATCATTCCCTAGGATATTCAATCACACTTTCCCAAATAATTTAGACAGTATAACGACATAAATTAAATTCTAATAATTAGAATTGACATAAACTAGGGATAATAGAATTATACCTAGCACTCCCACTTTAGCTCTATTGAAATATGTGCGGAAATATAAAATATGAGAATAATAGCGAAAGTAAGAGAGAGAATGAGACACCAGAAATTACGCGTGGTTCGGTGTTAGACACCTAAGTCCACAACTCTGAAAGGCCCTTATGGCTACAATGTGCTCATTAACTTGATGTATTGAACAATTACAGAATTTTCTACTTATAGAGAGGCTATGAGTGGTGAATAAGTAAACCTAGTAATCTAAGGAAATGAAATAAACCCTAGAATGAAAACATAATAATATGATATATTCTAACATCCCCCTCAAACACAAGGTGTAAGATTTTGAAATCTTGAGTTTGAAAACAGAAAACGAATTAAAGGCTGCCGAAGTTGATTGTTGGATCAAGGTGGTGCCGCACGAGAAAGGCTGACAGTGGCGGTCGGAGGAATGCCGGAGAATGGAGACAAGTCGCTAAGAAATCCGGTGAAGGGCCAAGCTGCAACTGACAATGACGGCCGAAAAAATACCAGAGAACGCAAACTAGCCGCTAAAAATCTGGTTAAGGGCCAAGCCGCATTGTGCCAAGGTTCGCCGATGAACTTGGCCATGGATCACAAAAAAATTGAACTGCAAATTCTTTGAAAATCGGATAAAATTGCAGTGGAACTGAGTTAAACTGGATCATGTTGTAGTGGAATTGAGTTGAACCGACTCATTTCACAATGGAACTGGATAAAATTGTAGTTGAGCCGAGTTAAATTAGATCATATCACAGTGGAACCAGATTAAATTGGATTATGTCGTCGTGGAACCGAGTTGAACTGACTCATAGCACAATGGAACTGAATGAAATTGCAGTGGAGCCGAGTTAAATCAAATTATGTTCAATGGAACCAGATTAAACCGGATCATATTGCAGTGGAACCGAGTTGAATTGGCTCATATCGCAATGAAAACAGAGTAGAATACCAAAAAGCATCAAGAAAACGTTAGAAGACGTTTGTTGAAGGCCATATACATTTTTCCTTGTTTTTTTTTTTTTGAGCTTGAAAACGGGATGAACCCGCTGAACCGGGTCAAAAAGTGGACTCGAATCCACAGAACCGGTTTGAAAATGTTGAAATAGGTGAGAACCGGACCTAAAAAAGCTGAAACTGCACTAAGCCAGATTGAATTTGCCTGAAAAAAGGAAAAATTGGACTGAAACCAGGTCTGTTGCTGGCTGGTTTGAATTGAACCGGTTCTAGACCGCACTAAAACGCATGTGACGCGTGGATCCACGTGCAGGAGCCCTCTGGCGTGTGACAAAGACATGCAGAAGCACTCCTTCGGCTCGTGGGAGCACATGGAATGAACTAGCATCACGTGGGTGGGCAAACATAATCTCCTGATGGCACGTGGCGAACTATTTTTGGTTGATTTCAACAGATTTGGAACCGTTGGCGGCAGATCTATTGAATGGTACGAAGATCGAGGCAAGTTGTTGAGTGTGGAGGCGCGTGGCTGAGCAAATAAAAACTTTTGGCGGCACGTAGAGGCGTGTGATGGTGCCGATGGCGGCAAAAACTTGTACAAATTGATAGATATGTGCCTCAAAAGCTTGATTATGGGATTGGTTTTCCATAAAGTGCTACGGTGAAGGCGGGAAAGCAACTGGCAGCGTAGGCGGAGAGTGGTTGACGACCGGAACTGTGAGATCGTTGAAGGAAACGTTAAAGACGTTTATTGAAGGCCATAAGAAAGTGGCTATGATACTGTTAAGTGCTGATTATTCCACTAAATAAGCCATTAACTTACATATGCTAATACCTTAGTTTTATTGTAATTTAATGTTTTGTATTGTTTTTATGTTATTTAGTACTTTTCAGGTCTTAAAGTTTAAATGCAGTTAACTCCATTAATTTCGGGCTTAAAGGAAAAATGAAGCTGTTGAAGAAAAAATGTTCCTACTCAAGCTCATACGGACGGAGCAAGTCTCCTCCAGACGAATCAATTTCTTCAGCTTACAGTACGCTTCGTCCAGAAAGCCGTGAATTCCAGATTGGTAGTGTGCTTCGTCCGTAGCACCGTCCGAACAACCGTGATTTCCAAACTGACAGTATGTTTTGTCTGCAGAACCGTTTGGACAACCGTGATTCTGACAGAACCATTGCTACACTACCAAAAAAAAAAAAAAAAAAAGTGCGGCTATGCAGTGCAGAAGGTGGCTGTTTTTGTCCACTAAGAAAACACTATGGGCACACACTCAAAATCCTTCCAAGATTCTCTCTTTGTTTCCTTCAAGGGAATGAAAAGTGACACTTTTTCTCTCTCTTGGTGTCCAATCCGAAAATAGTTAAGTTATGAAACCTGGGGGATATAAAAGAGGAATTTCATTATGTTTTGAGGGGTGACACACAACAAAGGAGGGGAGGAACGAACCAGGAGCTATTGCTGTTGGGGAGAACTCACAGCCACTCTCAAGTTTTTCCTTTCTTTCTCTTTTATCTACTTTTATTTGTATGAACATGAATTCTATTCAAGCTATGTGTAGCTAAACTCTTAGATAGGGCTTGATTGAACCCCTAGTCATGTAATCTTTAAGGAACTCAACTTATTTTGTTGCAAACTACTTGTGATGCTTACTTGATTAATTTCAGATTTTTTTTCGTTCTTCATTTGGAGCGTATTTATGCTTGATCATGATATGCATATTTTATGTGGAGATTGTTATATAGGTCAATTTGGATGGCCGAGTCTTGGGCCTATTAGAGTGACAAGAGAAACTTTTAGAGATTCTTGGGGTTAATCAACATGAAGATGCTAGAATAGATGTCATGTTCTAAGCTAAATGTGTTTGTCTATTTTCATTTATTTATGCTTTCTTAAAGAACAACTTAGTAGATGACATTTTAAATCCTTTGAGAAAGAAAATAATTAAAGTAGATGTCATGCCTAATTTATTACTTAGGAAAATCAATGACTTTTGGAGTAGATAACATACCCTTAAGTTGACAAACATGAGCATCACGAAATAGTTTGTAACATGTGCAAATCGTGGTACTTAAATTGTATGATTAGCAGTGGATATCAACACCCTATCTTATTTCTCATTTTTCACAAATCTATCTATTGTTTTTTATTCACAAAAACCTCATTTTACTTTCTTATTATTTTAAATCCAGTATTTGTTCTTGTTTTCCTTAGATATTGATTTTCAACCAAACACTCATTTTGAATCTTGTGACGTTATTCTTGGAAAGCCTTTCTAAATATGATTTACCAATTCTCGTAGGAATGATCTCACACTTGCCTACTACACTATCGTTTTGACCTTATGCACTTGCGAGTTAAAACATGCAAATATTCACTTATTATTTAGGTGGGTATTTGTCACAACAGATACCATGTTGAAATATGTTCAGAAATATAAAATATGAGAATAATAGCGAAAGTAAGAGAGAGAAGTAGACACAAGAAATTATGGATGGTTCAGTATTAAACACCTATGTCCACCACTCTGAATGACCCTTAGGGCTGCATGGTACTCATTAACTTGATGTATTAAACTATTACAGATGCCTCTATTTATAGAGAGGCTATGAGTGGTGAACAAGTAAACTTAGTAAATTAAAAAAAGAGAATAAACCCTATAATGAAAACATAATAATATAATATATTTTAACAAGCTCCAAAGCTTAAGGTTTAAAACTATTTTAATTTTCTTTTCTTACTTTGACTCAGCATGAGAGAGAGAGATACTGATGAGAGAATTTTTTTGAATGGAAAATGCTACTATGATTCGGCCTATTTAAAGGTAGATATTTGGGACACAACTGGTATTTTTGTAAACTAAACTCAAGCCTTCACATGAACACCACTTTAGAATTTTTATGTTTCAAGTGTGCCATCACCACTTTCATGCTCCAGCGCAGTGTTTCATGTGTGCTTGTTGCAGTAAATAAAATTTCCTAACTGCAGTTCAGAGTAAAACAACATATACAGCTAACCACGTTAAGCACCCAAACTTCACATGTTCACCTTATCATGCTAAAAATTTACTATAGCTAGTGGTCAACAATTACAGCGAAACATGCTACCACATACACATAGCCTTGAAGTCTTTAGAATTAATCCAACTTTTATTGCAGCTCACATAGAAAAAAGAAATCTTCATGATTTCTCTAGTGCTTCACGTAGACTTTAGATTTTTTTTTTTTTAATTTTTCTTTTATTCCCAATGATTTCCACTTATTTGGACAACACCTCACTACACTAATAGCACCTCACAACACTAATTTTGCATCAACGCTCTAGTGCTCACGTGAGTGCTAGAGCTAAATCTTAAATGTTAGTTTTTTTTAGTGTTGGCTAATTCAGTGCTCAAAATATTCTGATGTAATTGGAAGCTTATTAGACAAAATGTAGTTTTGATTTTTATATGTAAAAGTTAATTTTACTTGGTCTCGTTCAAACGGGATCTGCTCCATTCGACTGGCTAGCTTCTTCAGACTTGTAGAGAGCTCCGTTCCAAGGTCCATTCCAAGTTCAATTCGAACAGACAGTTTTTTCAGAATTCTAGAGAGCTCCGTTCCAAGGTCCGTTACAAGTTCAGTTCGAACGAACAGTTTCTTTAGAGTTTTAAAGAGCTCTGTTCCATTCGTCGTTCCAAGTGCAGTTCGAACGGATTTTTTTAAGGCTACTCCTGAGAGCCTCGTTCCATTTGTCGTTCCAAGTGTGGTTCAAACGAATTTATTTAAGGCTACTCCAGAGAGCCTCGTTTCATTACCCGTTTCATTATCATTTTGAACACACTGCCTTGAGAAGTTCTGATTTTCAACTTTTAACCTAGTTTCATTCAAACGGGTCACTTTTCAGTTCGAACCGGTAATTTTAGCATTGACCCAGTCTGACTAAAATGATCATAACTTTTGATTTCAAACTCTGATTGAGGTAATCGTGGTGGCGTTAGAAAGATAACTCAAAATTATACAAGTCGGTATTTCATGAAAATTTTTCAATTCCAACATTTAGGTTGTCAAAACATGCTGTGAAGAGAAGACGAAAAATCTGGGTAGAATGGCATAATTGTAATTTTTGGGTAATCGACTTTATGAGTTTATGACTATTTTTTCAAATCTATTCAAGGGCTTTTGGAGCATGAATTTTGTAAGGATTAGAAGCAATATTTCTATAGAACAAAAAAAATATATATATATAGTCTTTTCCTTCATGTGCTAAGAGAGAAAGTTTAGGTTTTTATGTTATCAATTACTTCTTTCTTAGAGTCTTTGTTGTAAACCACAACCTTTCATCACCAACAATCGAAGTCTATCAGAGGTTCCGGTAAAAGAGATCAATAGAAGAATTTTTCAGAGATTTTGGGGAAACTACTACGGTAGCGGGCAAATGGGTCATTTGTCTAGTATAAGAGTGTCTCTCATAAAGGTTTTGTAAGTATGAATACCTTGTAATTTCTCATTCTTCTATAATGGATTGATTTCATGCGTTTGGCTACCTCGGAGCGGTTTTACTTTTGAAAAGTTCTTCAAAACGTTTTTACTTCATAACCAAAATATTTGTGTCGTGTGCTTTATCGCTTTCATAATATTTTGTGTGATTGCTTATTTTTAAATTCCACATTTATTTGGCATACACCTATTCAACCCCCCTTCTAGGTGTTATTTGGAGTCTGTTATATTATTTTCATTATATATATATATATATTACTTAAAAACTCCCAAAGTTCCAAACATTTTTGTTTCTCTTTGAACCTTATTCCAATGAATCACTTATCATTTCAAACTAAGAACATCAAATTAAACATCAAATATATTTTTCAAATATATTGGATCTATTTTAATATCACAATTTACACTAAAGTATTCTTAGTCATCCTAATTAAATCCTTAGGTGTTACAATGTCCTAAAGTATACAGTAAAATGGTTTGAATGCAGGTCATTAGATTAAAGCTATATAAATCTAATTGGTACTCCAACTGAGTCTGACAACTTGTAGAGAGGTCTGACAACATTAAAACTCAAACAAGTAAAAGAGAAAATAGACATGAAAGGTAAAACTTTCAAAGCAATAGTGGTTAATATTTTTTTCTCAAAAAGAAATGGATAAACTATAAAAAACTCTTCACCAGTAACCATGCTTAAAGTATGTTCAGATCAGAAGTCAAAGGTTTATCATTTTGAAATGACAACCATGACAAATGTATTTTTGTGATACTGTCAGTCAATTGTCTAGCTGAAATCCAGGAGCATTTGACATGCAAGTTGCAAAAGTACATCATCATACTTACGCATACATATATTGGAACATCAAGTTTGATCAAACAAGTTGAAGTGTTGGATCGAAATTATGGTAAACCATGTGTACAGTAGATGTCAAAAAAAAAGAAAAAATGGTAATGCCAAGCATTGATAAGATACTAATCATTAAAAATGATGGAGTATTATCAATAGTCAAAGATCCAAACATTGATATGAATGGATTGTTGGCAGTTTGTCATAGTAGTTTACCTAAAAGTGAAAGAGCTTACTTTAGTGGGTGAAATAGTGAGTTAGAGAAGTATAGCAATATGGTGTTGTTAACTCCATTCTGGACCGTAAGTGTTTTGTGACTCTAGAAGACGCAAGCGTTATCTCTAAAGAGAGAGATGTCTCTTAGGGAGATGATGAAGTGGCAAGAATCTAATTAGACAAAGTTCTTTCAAATCCCTTTCGCAAAATACTTGCCTTGGTGAAACTTTGGATGTCTCACTTGATGAATATGGGATTCAGATAAGTGTCCAAATGGAATTAAGGACAAGTGAGAGATTGTTGTGACTAGTGTCTTAAACTCTAAAATGATTGAATACTTTTTGTTCTAAATTGAATAATAATCTTTTTTCCTTATTTAGCTATTGAATATTGGGCATATACATTAATGTTTACATGTACATGTAAGGTCCCTAAGTTATATTATACGTGACTTTGGTGTGAGTAATGAAATTATCACACAAAAGATCTTAGTCACAGGTCCTTGTAGCTTATAAATCATTGTTCGTTGTAATAAATGGAATTGGGCATTCCATCTAAACTTTAACATGCCAACCTTTAACGATTTGTTTTGATCAAGTGAAGCATGTGGGCCTGAGTTGATATGTTGGTGTAGGACAGCTTGGCCCTTGGCCCTAATGTATTGGCTTGGCCCACTTAGCTTTGTTCCTACAAAATTGGCTTGGCCCTTGGCCCTAATATAACAAAAATCATTTTATATCAAAACCTTAAACAGCCCAAATCTATCATAACAACCCAAATCTGTCATTAAAAGAATTACGCGTGAGCAATAGCTTCCAGGATTATCGTAAAAGAGTTTTTAACGTAGCAATGGCAACAACGTAGAAGCTAAAGCGGCATGGCTACAGGAGAATGTCGGATTCCATTTTGATAAGCGTTTAGAGTTGAAAATTGAAATATATTAAGAATCAATTATATTGTTTCTTTTCTACTGTTTATTTTTTGTTAATACTGAATAAATCTTTAATTTTATTTTTTATATATTAATTTAATCTTCGATCTTAATTAGTATTTCTTTTTTAGTCATGCTTTAGGCCCCGTTTGTTTCGACATAAATTGATATTTAGGAAAATGATTTCCACTGAAAACATTTTTCGGTGTTTAGCGCGTACGGAAAATCACAAATATTTTTTATAATTTCAACCAATCATATTAACCTATAAAAAATAAATAAATTTTTTTTTAATGCATAATTTAAAAATATTAATAGAAATTATCCCAGTCAAATCCTGACGATGTCCCAGCCAAGTCTCGACGATGTCCTAGCTGAGTCTTGGCGATATCCCAGGCGGGTCCCAGCCAGGTCCTGGCGATATCCTAATCGGGTTCCGCCTATATTCCAACCGGGTCCCGGCAGTGTCCCGGTTAGGTCCCGGGGGTGTTCCAATCGGGTCTCGCCAATATCCAGGGCGGGTCCCAGCGATGTCCTGAGCGGGTCCCGGTGGTGTCCCGATCGAGTCCCAGCAGTGTCCCGGGCGGGTCCTAGAGGTGTCCTAGGCGGGTCCCGGCGGTGTTCGATCGCGTCCCACGATGTCTCAGGTGGGTCCGAGTGGGGTCCATGTAAGTCTTATGGGTCCAGACGAATGTCGGTCTCGACGATGTCCCGTTGCCAAGTCCAACGATGCTCCCTTGCGAGTCTCGACGATATCCCAGAAGTCCAAAATGTTCACCTGGGTCCCAAGGCGAATCCCCTGACCGGGTCTTGGCGGTATCCCGACCGGGTCTTGGTAATGTTTCGATCGGGTCCTGCAATGTCCCAGGCTAGTCCTAGCGATGTCTCAATCGGGTCCCGACGATGTCTCAGGCATGTCCAAAAATGTCTGAGCGAGTCCTGATGATGTTCTGGACAGGTCCCGGCAATGTCCCGACCGGGTCCCAGCAATGTCCTAACCATGTCCCAGCGATGTCCCGGTCAAGTCCCGACGATGTTCCAAGCGGTTCCAAAAATGTCTCAGGCGGGTCCCGGCGATATTCCGATCGAGTCCCAGTGATGTCTCGGGCAGGTCCTGACCAGGTCCGGACATTGTCCCGAGTAAGTTCCAGCGATGTCTTGGTCGGGTCCCGAGCAAGTTCTAGAAATATTTCGGGCGAGTCCCGACCAAGTCCCAGCAATATCCTGGTTGGATCCTAGGCGGGTCTCAGGCGGTGTCCCAACTGAGTTCCAGTGATGTCTGAAGCGGGCCTCAACTAGGTTCCAGACGGGTTTAGTAGTGTTTTGGCTGTGGTACGATGATTTGAGAATGTGACGCTCAAATTCAAAAAATGGTTTACAATTTTAAAAAAGGGAAACAATTTTATAAAAATTAAGGGGAAAATACATTTTACCCCCCTGATGTTGTAGCTGTTTTTCAATTCGACCTCCATTGTTTAAAAATTTGCAATCCACCCCAACAAACTTTATAAATTTTTCAATTCTGCCTTTCCGTCATACAGAACCGTCTTCTTAGACGGTATTTGTGTCACGTGCGCCTCACGTGGGAAATTTTATTCACTTATCCCCTTATTACCCCCAAAAGGCCCCGCCGCATGATCGGCACAAACGCATTCCAGGAGACCCCAATCGTGGAGGTAACACGCTCTATCACCAAGCACAATTATCTCGTTCTCGATGTGGAAGACATTCCTAGAATCGTGAAGGAAGCTTTCTTTTTAGCCCAATCGGGCCGACCCGGCCCGTCTGAATCGATATCCCCAAAGAAAAAAAGCAGCAACTGGTGGTTCCGATTGAACGAAACCCAATCAAGATTACCTGGTACAATGCTTAGTTGCCAAAAGCCCCGAGCGAGGTGCATTTGAGCAATTGTACGGTTAGTGCAAGTCGAAAAACCCGGGGTGTATGTTGTGGGGTATTGAGCGAAGAGTTGAGCGGTTTGTCCGAGCTGAACGGGATCCCTGTGCGAGACTCATGGGCCCGGCGCATATTCCCTTGACGACACTTGTCGCTCCAGATGCTTGGAGCACGGCACTGTCATGCAATTACGCGGTGGATAGAGAAGGTGATGTGTGCTTGCGTTTGGGTAGGTTGACGACGTGTGACGGGAAAGCTTGAGGCGTTTGCTCAGCCGAGCTAAGATGTTCAATATGATATCGATCGCGGAGATGGGAAGAAAAGCAGCCCCAATGTGTGGTGTGCAGAGTGAGGTTTGCATTGGGAGCGGATGAATACGATATTGAACAAAGGAAGTAAGCCTCAAGCTTGATTTTTTTGGCGTGGAGGAGATGGAGGAGCAGAAAGTGAAAGCATCCGTCTGACTTTAAGAACTTTTGAAGCATGCTGATGATGGGTTTTTAGGATTCCGCGTGCCTTCTTGGGGTAATCAAGGGGATAAGTGAATAGAAATATTCCCACGTGAGCGCACGTGACACAAATACCGTCTAAGAAGACAGTTCTGTCTGACGGAAAGGCAGAATTGAAAAATTTATAAAGTTTGTTGGGGTGGATTGCAAATTTTTAAACAATGGAGGTCGAATTGAAAAACAGCTACAACATCAGGGGGGGTAAAATGCATTTTCCCCAAAAATTAAAGAAAATTTTTCGGTTAAATTGAAAATGGTTTTCGTTGACTATTATTTTACGCCTCACCAAACACCAAAAAACACGAAAAATAATTTCTAAAAATCATTTTAGATCGAAACAAACAGGCTTTAGTCTCATTTTAATATACTTCTCATTCATTCTCATTAAAATTTCTGGTTTCTGGTTCTTTTCCTATTAGTTGCATACAAAATATTTCCACCATATATACTTGGCGAAGGAGATTGAAATCTATATACTGTATCATTTACAGTGAGAAGTGTACTGTGTAGCTACAGAAAATATACGTCATAACCCGAAATGTATATTAGAATTTATCTGAACAAAGAGGATGGCGATGGGGATGCGTCCCTATGGTTACTCCA
>FXXK01003227.1:0-10378 GCA_900184695.1 Betula pendula | reverse complement strand
TGCGTTATGAAATCGGGTCGTCACATTAAGGACAAGTGGGCGATTGTTGGAACTAGTGTCCAAAACTCCAATTGATCATAAAGATATTTTAGATGTAATGAATATTGTTGATTATTCCCTGATTTGGTTATTGAATTTTGGACAAAGTTATTATTGGTTTACATAACATATATGTGGTTTTGTATATTTACCGGTTATATGTATGTAGACAGTCTCTAAGTTACATTGTATTTGATTATGGTGTGAGCAATGGTATTTGTCACACAAAAGACCATAGTCAAAAGTCTCTTGTAACTTATTAAAGTGTTGTTTGTAGTCATAAGTGGAACCGGAAATTCCACCTAGACTATAACATGTCAACCTAGGGATTTGTCTTAATCGAGTGAAGCAGTGTGGCTTCAGGTTGACAAAGTTGGTGTTATAGTAAGGTAAGCTTATACAAGGCTATGCACTGAACAAGACCGCATGAGCCATCATTCCCATAATGACTGTCATAGAGAATGATGGGCGTGCACAACGACTTATAAGTATTACTCTAAATCCTGAAAATATTGTGAACCAGATGTCAAGTGGGGATTACTTTGATATATCGAGTGAGATCAAATTATGTGGTCATACATTCTCTATATGTTGGTTAATCAATATGTAGCATTGTGGAAGATCATTCTTCAAAAAGGAGTCAAAGTCCTTTGAAGGTGAACAAAGAGATAAGGAAATTTTCTTTGTTTTAGGATCAATAAAAATGATTATCCTGTGTACAAGGATGAGTTTAATCTCACAAGGTACTCAAAGAAAACGATGTGGTAAACAAAGTGATAGTTAATCATCTTTGGTTCAACCACGAAATATATTCCATGGAGGGGTAATATGTTAAGTACATCATAAAGGATTAATTGTTTATTGCAAAATATGATTTAAAGTTCAATCACATTTATTTAGTGGAATTATCTATGATTTTTTGTCAAGGTGATGAGTCATTGGATGACAAGATTTTACGGAGTTAAAGTAGCTAAATCTATTTTCCTTTCGAGTCCCTTCTTGAGCTGTTGTAAATTGACTAAGTGATTATGAGTTTCAGTTATTTATTTATTTATATTGCATGTGTTTTTATTTAAATAAGACATGGGCCAGAAATTAATATTTATATTAATTTGGTTTATTTTATTTATAGGCTAGAGAATTTAATTCTCAAAGACCATTAGTTTGGAGGAGTTTGGGCCCTAGCACGATCCATAGAAAATGAGCATTGGGCCTGCATGATAAAATCAAGGGGCCCAAGCAGTCATGAGAGAGACTGGGCTAAGGTTTTAACCCTAGCCCTAAGCTCATGGGGAGCATCATGGCCGGCAGCTACACAAGGGGAATTGGTTCCCCTTGTAGTCGCACAAGGGGAATTAGTTCCCCTTGTGGCCATAATTAATTTATTATTTTTTAAATTAATTACGGGGTTCTAGAAATCTCTCTTTACCTCTTCTTCGAGCAGACCTGCAAGTATAAATAGAAGCTCAATCAGAACTCACTGTCATATTTAGCCATCAAGTAGAAGATTCGGATTTATGAAGAACAATGTTCTTCATGTTCTTCATCATGTTCTTCGCATTCTTCATCAGCTTCAAAGATCATCAACAATAAAGATGCAAATGTGAATTCAAATAACCCTATATGCCTAAGGAGAGGCCGACATGATTTGTAAGTAAATCTTATTTATGTTTTACTTTAATCTTGTGAAAATCAAATTATGCTTTCTCTTGAACTTTATTGCAATCCTAGATCAGTTAGATCTGTATAAAATTTTTGTTATGTTTCTGCTGTGCTATGTCATGTTTCTTGTTAACATAGAGCATGACTAGGAATTAAATTCCTTAGCCCAAAACTGTCCAAACCAAATAACTCTTAAGAATTAATTCTTAAACCCATTTTATTAAAATAAAACAAGACCAAATTAATTCCAACATTAATTTCTAGCCCATGTCTTATTTAAATAAAAAACACATATGCAATTAAATAAATAAATAATGACTCATCAAAATACTAGTCAATTTACAACAGCTGACCCGAAAGGAAAATAGAATTAGCTCCATTAGTCCTGTGAAAACTAGTTATTAAATAACTCATCACCTTGACTAATAATCACAATTAATTCCACTAAATAATTGTGACTGCACTCTAATTCATATTTTGCTAAAAATAATTAATCCTTCGGCGACAATCTTGAAATTACTAAATTACCCCTCCATGGATCATATTCCATAGTGTAAACAAAGATGAGTATAACTATCACTTTGTCCGCTATCTCTTTTACTTCAGTACCCGGATCCAAACTTCATAAATCATCTCAATGTACCTTATGAGATTCAACTCATCCTTGTACATTGTTCTAGTTAAATACCACTAAAACTACTTAGACCTAAGATTCGAGATGACCATTCTTATTGATCCTAAAACAAGGAAAATATCCTTATCACTTTGATCTCTTACAAAGGAGTTGGATTCCTTCTTGAAGAGTGATCTGCCACAATGCTACATAATGATTGTCTAACGAATAAAAAATGTATGACCATTGATTTGATCTCACTGAGATACATCAAAACAATCATCACTTGACATCTGGTTCACACACTTCTCAGGATTTAGAGTAAAATGCAATCAAGTTTTTACTATGCATATCATTATCTATGATAGTTAATAATAGAATAACAATGGCCCATATGGTCCTGTTCAATGCACAGCCCTGTAAATCCTTACCTTGCCATAGCACCAACAATGTCAACCTGAAGCTGCACTGCTTCACTCGATCAAGACAAATCATCAAGGTTGACATATTATAGTCTAGGTGGAATTCTTGGTTCCACTTATGACTACGAACAAATATTTAATAAGTCACAAGGAAAACTTTTGACTATGGTCTTCTGTGTGATAAAGACCCATTACTCACATCATAATCAAATACAATGCAACTCAGGGAATGTCTATATGCACACTAAACATTATGCAATCCAAGACAACTACAAAACATGCCTATTGTTCATATATTAGTTTAGGGAACTCGACAGAACTCATTTTAATGCTTAATACAATATGATAAATTGGAGTTTTGGACACCAGTTCCAACAATTACCACCTCTCAGCAAGATTTTGTTGGAACTAGTGTCCAAAACTCCAATTTATCATAAAGATATAATAACTATTGTTGATTATTCCCTGATTTGATTATTGAATTTTTGGGCATACTTATTATTGGTTTACATAGCCTATATGTGGTTTTGCATATTAACCGGTTATATGTATGTAGACAGTCCCTAAGTTGCATTGAATTTGATTATGGTGTGAGCAATAATATTTGTCACACAAAAGACCAGAGTCAAAAGTCCTTGTAACTTATTAAAGTGTTGTTCGTAGTCGTAAGTGGAACTGAGAATTCCATCTAGACTATAACATGCCAACTTTGGGATTTGTCTTAATCGAGTGAAGCAATGTGGCTCCAGGTTGACATTGTTAGTGTTATAGCAAGATAGGCTAATACAAGACTATACACTGAACAGGACCGCATGAGCCATCATTCCTATAATGACTGTCAAAGAAAATGATGAGCGTGCACGATAACTTATGAATATTACTCTAAATCCTGAGAAGATTGTGAATCAGATGTCAAGTGGTGATTGCTGTTGGAACTAGTGTCCAAAACTCCAATTGATCATATTGTATTTAGCATTGTAATGAGATATATTGAATTCCCTGAACTTATATATGAACAATAAGCATGTTTTGAAGTTGTCTTGGATTGCATAATGTGTAGTGTGCATATAGATATTCCCTAAGTTGCATTGAATTGATTATGGTGTGAGTAATGAATCTTTATCACACAGAAGACCATGGTTAAAAGTTCTCCTTGTAAGTTATTAAATATTTGTTTGTAGTCGTAAAGTGGAACCGAAAATTTCACCTAGACTATAACATGTCAACTTTGGGATTTGTCTTAATCGAGTGAAGCAGTGTGGCTTCAGGTTGACATCGTTAATGCTATGACAAGGTAAAGATTTACGAGGCTATGCACTGAACAGGACCATATGGGCCATTGTTATTCTATTATTAACTGTCATAGATAATAATGTGCATAGTAGACACTTGATTGCATTTTACTCTAAATTCTGAGAAATGTGTGAACGAGATGTCAAGTGGTGATTGCTTTGATGTATTTCGGTGAGATCAAATCGATGATCATACATTCTTTGTACGTTGAGCAATCATCATGTAGCATTGTAGCAGATCACTCTTCAAGAAGGAATCCAACTCCTTTGTAAGAGCTCAAAGTGACAAGGATATTCCCCTTGTTTTAGGATCAATAAGAAAGGTCATCCGAAACTTAGGCCTGAGTGGTTTCAGTGGTATTTAATTGAAACGATGTACAAGGATGAGTAAAATCTCATTAGGTACATTGGGATGATTTATAAAGTTTGGATCCGAGTACTCAAGGAAAATAGATAGTGGACAAAGTGACAGTTATACTCATCTTTGTTTTCACTATGGAATATGATCCATAGAGGGGTAATTTAGTAAATTCAAGATTGTCGCCAAATGATTAATTGTTTTAACAAAATATGAATTAGAATGCAGTCACAATTATTTAGTAGAATTAATTGTGATTATTAGTCAATGAGATCAGTTATTTAATAACTAGTTTTTGCGGGACTAATGAGGCTAATTCTATTTTCCTTTCGGGTCCCTTCTTGAGCTGTTGTAAATTGAAAAGTATTTTTTGATGAGTCATTGTTTATTTATTTGATTGCATATATGTTTTTTTTATTTAAATAAGACATGGGCCGGAAATTCATGTTGAAATTAATTTGGTCTTGTTTAATTTTAAATAAAATGGGCTTAAGAATTAATTCTTAAGAGTTGTTTGGTTTGAACGGTTTTTTGGGCTAAGGAATTTAATTCCCAGAGCTCAGTCCAAAAGAAAAGAGTACTGGGCTGCAGGGGTCAGTCCAAGCTCATATAGGGAAAAGAAGCATGTGGGCTAGGATTAAAACCCTAGCCCCTTGGCTGACTACATGAGGAGCATTAAGCTCCCCATGGCCGGCGGCTACAAGGGGAGTAATTCCCCTTGTAGCCAACTTCCCAAGGGTTTTCCCTGCGGTTCTGGAAACCTCATTTTGCCTCCTCTCCAAGCAGACCTACAATTATAAATAGAGACTCAGTGAAACAGTTTTAATCACTCCCCACTACTACGATTCACAATCTCTTGTAACTACACAATAGAACTCTATGTTTTTGGTTCTTTAGATTAGTGAGTAAATTAATAGAAGAGAAATTATTTTCTATTACTTCAAAGGGAGAGACCACATTCTCTGTCATATTCAGCCATCAAAAAGAAGATCCGAAATTCTCAAAGAACAAGTATTCTTCATGTTCTTCGAAGTTCATCTTATTCTTCATCCATCCTTGAAGTTCTATAACAAGTTCTTTGAAGAACTAGAAGTCCTTTGAAGATCTTGGAGTTTCTCAAGCTTAGTGTTCTTCGCGTTCTTGGCAAAACTTCTTCACCTTCAAAGATGAAGAAATCACAAGAAGACGATCAACCAAAATCTCCTAGCCTCCTTGAAGAGGCTGAAGAACTATGTGAGTAAAAACATCCTTTACTTTAGTTTGTTTTTATATTGATCAAAGCATGCTTATACTTGAAGTTCATGATCCTAGATCAAAGCATGCTAAATCTATTTTCCTTCCGAGTCCCTTCTTGAGCTTTTGTAAATTGACTAAGTGATTATGAGTTTCAGTTATTTATTTATTTATTTATTGCATGTGTTTTTATTTAATAAGACATGGGCCAGAAATTAATATTTATATTAATTTGGTTTGTTTTATTTATTTAAATATGGGCTAGAGAATTTATTTCTCAAAGGCCATTAGTTTGGAGGAGTTTAAGCTAAGGAATTAATTCCTAGAGCACAGTCCATAGAAAATGAGCATTGAGCCTGCAGGATAAAATCAAGGGGTTCAAGCAATCATAAGAGATACGGGGCTAGGGGAGCATAATATTCCCCATGGCCAGCAACTACACAAGGGGAATTAATTCCCCTTCTAGCCATAATTGATTTATTAATGTTTAAATTAATTACAGGGTTCTAGAACTTTACCTCTTCTCTAAGCAGACCTACAATTATAAATAGAGGCTCAGTCAAAAGCAGAAAAATTATCTCTTAGAATACAAGTTTTCTACAAACTGTAGACAATAAGCATTGTGATGTTAAGTGAGTGATTTTTGTAAAAGAGAAATATTATTCTCTTACTTCTAGTTAAGAGTCCACACTCACTGTCATGTTCAGCCATCAAGAAGAAGATTCGGATTTATGAAGATTCTTCATGTTCTTCGCGTTCTTGGAGTTCTTCATGCCTTTGAAGATTTTGGAACTCTTGGCGTTCATGACGTTCTTGGTGTTCTTTGCGTTCTTCATCAGCTTCGAAGATCATCAACAACAAAGATGGAAAGGTGAATTCAAATAGCCCTATATGCCTAAGGAGAGGCCGACAGGATTTGTAAGTAAATCTAATTTATGTTTTGCTTTAATCTTGTGAAAATCAAAAGCATGCTTTCTCTTGAAGTTAATTGCGATCCTATATCAGTTAGATCTGTTTAAAAATTTTTGTTATGTTTCTGCTGTACTATACCATGTTTTTTGTTAACATGGAGCATGATCCCCAACAGGTTTGCACGTCCAAAATGACTTTTGGTACAACTTTGGTGCCCCAAACATTGCACAAACATGTCGTCCTATACTACCAGTCTGACCTCAGGTAGCCCACACCGACTCGCAAAGCCGTAACTAGTGACCCACTCAAAGAATGGTGCGCTGTTACAAAACTTAACCACTGGATCTAAGATCCTCTTCATAAAAGGAAACTTTTGACCATAGAATCAACTTGTATTAATAGTAAGACCATGGCCGTTCTACCGCACAAACTAGTATACCATAANCCCGACGATGTCCCGGTCGGGTCTCGAAAAATGTCTCGGGTGGGTCACGGCGATGTCCCGGGTAGGTCCCGACCGGGTCCCGACAGTGTTTCAAGCGAGTCCCAGCGATGTCCTGGTTGGGTCCCAACAATGTCACAGGCAGGTCTCGAAAATGTCTCGGGCGAGTCCCGACCAGGTCCTGGCGGTGTCCCGGGTGGGTCCCGACGGTTTCCTGGGCGGGTCCCGACAATGTCTCGAGCGGGTCCTGAAAATGTCCCGGGCAAGTCCCGAAAATGTCCTGGGCTGGTCCCCGCGATGTCCTGGTCGTGTCCCAAAAATGTCTCGAGCTGGTCTTGGCGATGTCCCGAGCAGGTCCTGGCGGTGTCCCAGCGATGTCTTGGTCGGGTCCCGACAATGTCCCGAGCGGGTCTCAAAAATGTCCCGGGCGAGTCCCGACCAGGTCCCGGCGATGTCCAGGGTGGGTCCCGACTAGGTTCTGGCGGGGTCTGGTGATGTTTTGGCTGTGGTCCGACGATTTGAGAATGTGACGCTAATCGCGCTTAGAAATCAAATTTAAATTTATAAACACTCGCAATAGCACGAATCTTTGTAGATAGGTCTATATTGAGGGTATCGAATCACAGGGATTGTATAAGGTTGCGTGATATGGAATTTCTAAAATATTACCTAACTTAACTCATAAACACAAGAATTGGAGTTTTTTAAAACTACAAACTACAAACTAGAAAACTTTTAAACTAAGTTATCCAAATTTAAGTTTAAAGAGTAGGGAGGTATAGGGAATTGATTTCACTCAATCCTCATACCACAAGAGAGCTAATCCTAGCATGGATTTCACACAAAAGCATAGATTGGAGTGTGTGAAGGGTGTCAATCCTCACAACATCTCATCAAGAATATACTTTTAAAAGGAAATAATAGAGCATCATAGCTACACTCAAATCACCCACCTAATCATCTAAATGTGAGATAATCTAAGCTCCCTAGCATGCAATATAAACCCTTCTCAAAGTTTATACAATTCATGAAATAAGCATAAAACATCTTAGGTTTCCACCCCTCTTTCCAACTATTCTAAGCTAATTAACATGGACCAAGTTGTGGTCCCTAGCATGCCCTATCAAACTTACACAAATCATGTCCAAAAAGTATCATTGCATAGCTCATAAATCTATCAAAACATAAACAATTCTTCATAGACAAAGAATCACATATATTTCAAATGGTATGATCATTGAGCAAAATTCATAAGCATATACAATCTCCATGCCATTTGTACAAAAACCAAGCTAAAACTACTCAACTCATAGCACTTGGATCAAGCTTACATCAAAACCCTAAAAAGGATTTAGTTCCTCATATAGGAAATGGAAAACTCCATTGGTTTGGAGAAACCCATTCCTAAGGAAGGCAAGTGCTAGAGAGGAGTTCTACCTACTGTCTAATACAAGCAAAATGAAAGAAAAGCTAAGAAAAATAAGAGAGAACCGAGCTACTGTCCATTCTCGGACTCAAGGTACATATATAGAGGGAAAGGGCTTAGATCTTTCCAAAATGGGATAAGACTACAAAGATCTTCAACCAAGTGGTCTTGGGCGGTTCTGAGGGCTGATTTCGGCGCCCACAATTGACTGACAAGCCGCAAAATCAGACCCATAAAGATCTAGCCGTCATTTGCTGTCTGAAAAGATCTTCAGGTTCTGGAAGGGGCGACGACGCTCGAGCGTCACTTTTGGGCGCTCGAGCGTCAAGTGCCTTTGGCGCTCGATTCCTGCGCGCGCTGCCTGCGTGCGCCAGGCTTGATGTTGCGTCTGGCGCTCGAGCACCAAGGTTGGGCGCTCGAGCGTCACTCCTTCTTCAGCAATGACTTCTTCCCAACATATCTTCAAGCTTAATGTCCATGATTTGTCTTGAATTTCCATTAAGGCCTGAAAATATGAACAACACTAAAACACACTAAAAATATTAGATAACAACACAAACTAAGGTATAACACATGGCGAGTTAAGGGGCTTGAATGTGTAAACATTCAAGATTATCACACCCCCCAAACTTACATAATGGCAGTCCTTAGCATTAACAATACATAAAATAAATGAATACTATAACAACACTCTACCTTCCTTTGTCGTAGGAAACCGATTGCATTCTAGCAGAGTCAAGCAAGCCGTTTTTAAACCCCTAGCATGGTAACTAGTGGACGAGTGAAAGTCTCGTGAAGGGTTTAACAGAAAATGTTACCACAACATCAAAGCATGACACATTCATTACAAAGAATATAGTATCACCGAAAAGAATGGTTCACATGTAAAGGTAAGCTTAAACTAACAACCCATTGTTCACACAATTTAGGATGCACAAATATGATTTACTTATCGAATGGCTAAGCTGAGATTTCACAAATGTTTCCAACTGGTGTAAGTGATCAGCACATAGATATGAGGTTTCAAAATAACTAGCACACAGCATGGCTCAATACTTCAAAATTCATCGAATCCCTATTCAAATGAACAACCAGGGGCATGGTCACTTATTTTACAACCTTATATAATTATATTTACACAGCTGTTAGCTCAACTCTATTAAGCTTCTAGTTAACCCCATGTAACGAGTGTTAAGCCAATGACTCCCAAACCAGATGGTTTTTAGGGACTAGATGTAGAGACATCCCTAGGGGCTGGTAACTCAAGTTAACTAGGCTAACAAAGACAATAGCCTTTTAATCAACTTTTTTTTTTTTTCAACCATCATTTTTTGCCCAGGTCATCCATCTAACAAGTATCCAATTGCTTAGACGTATTCGAAAACAAACTGTTGTCATTTTAGAATCATACCTCCACAATCCATGTGCAAATGTAGCTCGTGATATACAACTGTGAAACAATTGAATTTTCACAAAGCAAAGGTAAGTAAAAGATTTTGCAATCTAACTGTAATGATCATGTGTTTGTTCTTTAGCTCACAAATGAAATGGTAATCATCCATTAAAAGATCAACAAATTCTAAGGATAACAGAACATGTATTTACAAAACATGTATTTCAAAGAAAAAAAAAATTTACAACCCAAGAATAGTGGTAAATGAAAAAAATACAGTGTTTAACATACCCAAACTAATCCACAACAATTGGTTCCCCAAATTGTGGTATGTACAATGAATGGAAAAAACTAGGGAAGAAACTCATTGGGGAAAAGGTATGGGCTTTCCCTATTCCCATACCCCCCCAAACCTGATCTTTACAATCACTTAAAGATCTGAACAAAAATTTAAAAACCAACCTAAAAAGCCAGAATATATACAATAAAGAAGTGATAAAAATGATCAAAATCAAAAAATTAAACCCTTGACACAACCCACTTTCCCTCCATAAACCCTCAATAAAAATGGACAAAAACACCTTAA